>JAPQWV010005165.1:0-22000 GCA_027422505.1 Craterostigma plantagineum | reverse complement strand
GACATGAGTCCTGAGTGGAGCTGACCCCTATCTAGAGGAGGTGGACGGCGTCTGCCTTTTTAGGCACATTTTCTACAGACTCCTTTAGGGCAACTGCCTGGATGAGCCTCTTTATCTCGTCCTTTCAAACAATAACACTTGTTAGTGTGGTCACATATTATTATGATAACAATATTATATAATTGAGAAGGGATGTAGAGGGCCCTGGAATTCTGGCCAAGGGCTTATCAGCAATGGATGTCTTCTGTGGATCCTGCCCTCATGGAGCTGGGCTTTGTCTCCCACTGGTCTTCGAGTGTAGGCGCTGAGCGACTTCTAGGTCCCGGACCTTCGTATGCTCGCGTGGAGCTGGACTCTGATCTCCTGCGGCACTTCGTACATCAGCGCGGGAATTGGCTCCTAGATCCCGAATATAGGAGCTGGGTTTTCATGGAGCGGGGCCTTTTAAGCCTTCTGCCAGCGCGAAGCTGGGAGGTCCCGAATGTGGAACTTCGGGTCTTTGTGCCAGGACGGAGCTTCGGACGCCAGCGTGGAGCTGGACTCTTGGATCCGGAATATAGAAGCTCAGGTCTTTGTGCCAGCACAGAGCTGGGAGGTCTTGAGCGCGGAACTACGGATCTTCTCATCAGCGAGGAGCTGGGGAGCTTCGGCTCTTCTTGCCAGGGCGGAGCTGGGCTCTTAGGTACCGAACGGGGGGCTTCAAATTTCTTACCAGCGTGGAGCTGGGAGGTCCCGAAGATGGCTTCGGGTCTTCTTGCCAACGCGGAGCTGGGCTCTTAGGTCCCGAAGGGGGAGCTTCGGGTCTTCATGCCTTCTGGCCCGGGTTTCAGGTCCTGGACGTTCCTCACCACGTTGGGCAGTTTCTGAGAGGTCCTCCTTCGCAAATTGTGGGTCTAGGTTCTTCGATATGGACAAATCTTCCTCCGGTGACGTCTCGCGCGTTTCGTATTGTCCCAATAGAACAGAGGAAAGAAAAAACGTGAATCATCAGCACAACTTCGCACGGTGGTAGTAAAAAATACTCACGCCTTCAACTCGGAATTTCCCACAGACGGCGCCATTTGATATGGGGCAAACCAATCAACGAAATTTATAAGTGTGTGGGTAAAGTTATTTATATAGCCGGAGAATCGATAAAGTTATGTGCGTAAGGTGCTTATTGAAAGAGAGATTGAGGGGACGTGTTTAGGACTTGTGGGGGACGTATTTGTGGGATTGGGACGTATTGGGGAAGTCGGGACGTGTTTGGGGACCTGTTTGGGACATTGGGACCTGTATGGGACATGCCGAGATGTGTCTGGGACGCTGGGGACCTATTTGAACGTGGTTGGAATGCGGGGGACCTGTTTGAAGGTGTTTGGAACACGGGGGACCTGCTTGAAGACGTAAAACGAAAATAACACAAAGACTTACGTGGTTCGGATCTTGCAGATCCTACGTCCACGGGCGCTCTAAAACTGTTCTCACTATACTTTGATGAATTACACACTCAAACAACTCACCCTCTCTTCTTTATATCAAGAACACCTACTAGAACACTTAATAAAATAGCTACTGGGACGTTGAAGATATGGGTATAAGGTAGAGAGAGAATATTATATGTTAAGAAGCGATGAATGAGAGAGTTGGATGCGGAAATGATGAAGTCCTCCTTTTATAGGAGGAAAAGGTTCTTGGTTATTACATGAAGGTACGTCCTAGCTCCTGGATATTGCCTGGAGGTCCCTCTCGAGGTCCCTGGTGATAAGACCTTCTGGGCCGTGTGATGCTCTGGATGACAGGCCGTCTGTCAGAGAGCCTTTGACAGTTTGCAGATAGCTTTCTAGTGATCAGTGGTCGCAGCTTTTGCAGGGGGTGCTGCCCTCTCTCCATCAGACACGTGGCATTTCTCATTGGATTCCCTTTCGTAATATCTTTTCACTTGTAACGTGCGGGCCTTCCTTTGTTATGGGTTTGCTGGGCTTTTTTATTTTTCGGCCCATCTAGTTTAGTCCATATCAATAATAATAATAATAATAATAATATAATAATAATAATATAGTTAGTAGTGTAATGATATGCTTTTGTTCCCCGCAAGTGGTCGTTGGATCTTAACACTGTGACGCTCAAAAGAAAAGGATAAATGCGCCATTATGGAAACCTTTGGAGATATCTGGAATATTTACAAGAATTGGAGTGGAGTTTGTTTTATTTGTTGTGTCTTAATGTTGTAAGTTAACTATATTTGAAAGTGAAAAAGTACGGACATAATATGGGATAGTTGTATCCTACCGCAGGACTAATGTGATCCGTAGCTAAGTTGGGTATAAAGTGAATTTGTAATCATTCATGTGCCTACGGAGTGCAATGGAAGTCAAGGAATGAATCTAAATCGATACTCGTGGATCTCCATGTAGAATCATGTGTTTGACGTAATCTCACGGACTAGGCTTGGCAGTGGAGCGAAGATTCCCAGTTCTCAGTCCGCCCTGATCGAGTGGAAATCCCCCTGCTCTCTGATAGAATATTTTTCCTCTGAATATAAACTTTATTACTTCTCCAATATATAGATATTACATATGAAATAAATAAGGAAATATATTACATCATAAAGGAAAATAAACTCATAAATGAGAATATATGTAGATAATTATGAGAGATAATCATGGGATTTGAGATTATCCGTTATTGATGATTATCCGTTATCACCCCCCTCAAGCAAGACGTGGGCGTGGAGCCACGCGCAGCTTGGAGCGAAGAACTCGAATAATGGACGAGCTAGGCCTTTGGTGAAAACATCTGCAATCTGAAGGTTTGAAGTAATGAACTTTGTGAGTAGGCGACAAGAGGCGACAAGCTCACGAACAAAGTGATAATCAATATCAATGTGCTTTGCGCGTTTGTGAGCGATAGGATTCTGGCTTAGGAATAGCACTGTTGTTGTCACAGAGTAGAACCGGGGTGTCGACGATAGATATATGAAGCTCTTAAGAATATTAGATAACCAAACTACTTCAGATGCAGCGTTGGCTAACGCACGATATTCTGATTCGCAACTAGATCGTGCCACAGTAGGTTGCTTATTAGCGCTCCATGATACGAGGTTTACCACCAAGAAAATAGAGTACCCATAGTCGAACGACGAGTCTCAGGACATCGAGCCCAATCAGCATCAGAGTAGGCTAATAAAGTGCAAGGCGATCCGCGACTGAATGAAAGACCATAGTTAATTGTGCCTTTGACATAGCGAATAATATGCTTGACTGCCTGATAGTGATCAACTGTCGGAGATTGCAAGAACTGACTGACGAGGTTGACCGCATATGATAGATCGGGGCGTGTAATTGTCAGGTATTGAAGAGCTCCCACTAAGGAACGATAATGCGTTGGATCAGAATACGGTGCACCGTCACTTGTTAGAACTTGACCTGCAGCAAGAGGAGTCGAAATGGTTTACACTCAAGTAGTTGGGAGCGTGTAAGAATATCATGAGCATATTTGGTCTGACTGAGGTGGAGTCCAATATCGGTGTGATCGACTTCAAGCCCCAAGAAATAATTTAAACGGCGGAGATCCTTTACTGCGAATTCTGAATGAATACGGAAGATGAACTGTCTTATACCGGTTGGGTTTTTTCCTGTGAGAATAATGTCGTCGACGTATACCAACAGATATATATATCAGATATCGCATGATTGAAAATAAAAAGCGAGGTATCCGCACGACTGCAAAGAAAACCAAGTTTAATGAGAAAACACTAAACCGTTGAAACCATGCACGTGGCGCTTGTTTGAGCCCATAAAGTGCCTTTTTGAGACGACAAACATGAGTAGGAAAGCGAGGTTCGATGTATCCCGGTGGATGCTCCATGTAAACAGGCTTGGTGAGAACACCGTTAAGAAATGCATTTTGACATCCAACTGATGTGATGGCCAATTTCGCATGACAGCAAGAGAAAGAACAACCCGAACAGTGGCAGCCTTCACAACGGGACTAAACATATGCGAAAAGTCAAACCCCGAAACTTGAGTGAATTCCTGCGCAACCAAACGAGCCTTGTGTCGTTCAACAGAACCATCAGAGTTATGCTTAGTACGGAAAACCCATTTAGAGCCGACAACGTTAACTCCTGGTGGACGTGGCACAAGATCCCAAGTAAGATTCTCCCGTAAAGAAAGCATTTCATCATCCATAGCAGCGAGCCATTGAGGGTGCTTAGCAGCTGATTTAAATCCTCGAGGTTCAGCGGTCATCGCCTGAAGATGAGTAGTGGCAAAATCGGCAATGTGACGTGGTTTGAAAATGCCTGCTTTGGCGCGTGTGACCATCGGATGTCCAAAGGATGAAACATCAGGTTGTGATGATGGTGGAGTTGGTGGTGGCGGTGGATCTGGTTCGGGTGTCGTAATGGTCGCAACTGTTGGGCAAATCGAGCACGGTAGGGTTGCTTCGAGGCTGTCGACTCATTTGACTCGATCGGTGCAGCAGCTAGATTCAAATCAGATAACGGGTCAAGAAAATAAGATACAGAATGTTAGAAATAGATGTTACCGAATTTTGGCCTGAATACGGGTAAACATCCTCATCAAATCTTGCATGTCGAGTGATGTAGATCTTCGTGGTTAGCGGATCGAGACATCGAAGCCCCTTGTGATTTGAGCTGTATCCAATAAACGTGCACGGACGACTGCGAACAGAGAACTTGTTTGCCGCATAGTCACGTAAGCATGGGAAAACTCGACAACCAAACGGATGGAAATTTGCATAATTTGGTGGATTCCCAAACAATGTCTCAAACGGTGAGATTCCCTGCAAAATAGGCGATGGCAACCGATTTATAGTGTAAACCGCTGTAGAAAAAGCTTCAACCCATGAAGACATTGGAGCATGCGCATGAAACATCATAGCAAGGCCCGTTTCGGTGATGTGACGATGTTTACGCTCGGCTCGACCATTCTGAGATGGCGTGTAAGGACAGGAGATGAGATGTTGAATGAACTTGATTATTCGTGAACTCCGTACCACCATCGCTCTGAAATTTCTTATAGAGCAATTAAACGGATTTGGAACCATCAACGAAGCCGATAAGGTTCTGACACGTAAGAATCGGTGTGAGTTGACTCTTCCATAGCAGATAGTTTTGAGAGGACAACTTGATTGTTATCATATGGATGAGAGTGGCGAATGGAAGTTTATCCATATTTTGTGCCATGGAGGAAGAACAGGGAAGAAAAGGAGAAGGATCATAGTATTAGGCTGATACCATGATAGAATATTTTTCCTCTGAATATAAACTTTATTACTTCTCCAATATATAGATATTACATATGAAATAAATAAGGAAATATATTACATCATAAAGGAAATAAACTATCATAAATGAGAATAATATGGAGATAATTATGAGAGATAATCATGGGATTTGAGATTATCCGTTATTGATGATTATCCGCTATCACTCTCCCCGTGGTGGGACGAGGAGGGATGCAGTGCATACCATTGGGATCCCTACATCCAGGGGCGGATCCAGCCTATTGGGCGTGGGGTCAAAGATTTTTAGCTCAGCCTAATTAAATCCGACCTATATTCAAAATAAAATAAAAAAGCTCACTTGGGGTAAACTAGGGTCAATTTATTACAATGACCTTTACTGTTAGTATAGAAACCATTGGACTAGAGACAATATATTATACTTATTGTAGTCGTAGCCGGGGTCAACTGACCCCCAAAGGTATACGTGGGTCTGCCCCTGCCTAGGGGTGAGCAAAACTGGATATCTGGTTTTTCGGATATCCGAAATTCGGATATCCGGATTTTCAGATATCGAAGAATGGTATCCGTATCCGCTCGGTTTTAAACGGATATCCGAAAATCGGATATCCAATTTATTCGGATATTTTTACCGGATATCCGCATCCGGTTTTTAAATTTATTTTTCTTATATTTTTTATTATTTTCTTTTCAAAATCATATTTTTTATTTCTTATCTCAATAAAAAAATATTTTTTTATATAAGAATTTCTAAACATAGTAATTCACACATGTGAATTTATGATTCGGAATTACATAATAAATAATAAACACAATACCACAAATTCACATTAATTTTTGAACATGCATCTTGATATTTTTATGTTTTTTTTTTATCTAATTCTCTAACAAAGTTTTTTTGCAATAATAAAATAATATAAATTTAAATATTATACTTGATGATTTTTTTTTTTCATTCTTGGACCTTCAATTTTATTTTTGGACTTTTTTGTTTAATTTTTTTAAATATAAAAACGGGATACCGGATATCCGGATTTAGACAAACCACTATCCGTATCCGATCCGGTTTATTTAAAATAAATCGGATCGGATATCCGATCCGGTTTTTTAACCGAATATCCATTTTTTTTCCGGGTTTTGAAAACCGGATACCGGATCGGAATTCTGTTTTCGGATATTTTGCTCACCCCTACCCCTGCCTACCTCATTCTCCATCGGAGAACTTAGTAATAGACTTGTTATGAAGATCGAATTTCAATATTATACTTATTTTTATTTATATTTTATGATATTTGTCTTTTTGTTGATGTAAAAGCATAAAAATATATTAATGAATGCCGGAAACCAACAAATCAAACATAAGATGACAAGGCTGAGAACGCCCTTCCCCATCGTAGCCGAACGTAGCTAAATAATGAGCAACTCAGTTCCCACTAAGACGTACAAAGCTAAATGCTCCAAGGAAAGCGCCAATGGAAGTCAAACATGAGCCCCCTTGATGAAGACTAAGTTATCTCCTTCGACTATAACATGTTACCTACCACCCTCGCTGACATGCCACTCCAAGAGTCTGCATCGCATTCATGGTCTCAACACACTCAAGTGGGATGCCTTTAAAGGACTTGGTCCACCATCCTAGGCATGATCAGTCTTGGTCAGGAGCCGACTTATATATTATATGTGCAAAGTATATCCAAATTGTTTATCGTCTAGCGGTTTTTGTCATTGCAATAAGTTTTCAGTAGTAAATAACCAAGGTTCCTCACTAGTCACTTTTTATTTTATTTTTACCTGAACTTTTGGGAACTCTTTGAACCCCCAGTCAGAAAAAGCCCGGTCCCCAATCTTGGTATCGTGCAACAATGCTGACCGAAACCTCCCCACGATCCTGATGAATGACCCCATCAAAAGTTAGTTTAATGACGTGTTCCATAGGGCTTGTTCATGAATTTCACACCCTCTGGTTAGTTGAAGACGTCGTGTGCCAGTCCAGGTCAGACGTTTTTCCATCTTCCCGATTCGACTCAATACCAGGTGAGATGACACTATTTTCCCCTACATCACGAGCGAATTCCTAGCCAACCACAAAGCCCAACACAAGTTCATAAAGCTGTCAAAGTCCGAACTCGATTCGGCATGTTCCATAGCTCCTCTGTCGTACATTCCACTATTTTTACCATTTTATTCGGAATTAACAATGATAACGAAATCTATTTGGACAACCAGCCACAGAATTTGTCAAGAGCCGGGAAATCCCCATGCAAGGCAAAAGATACAAGCCATGCGGCGTGGTCGTTAGGCCAGCAACAAGGGTGTGCAAGGCCAAACATCAGCCAGGCCAGATGGGCTTGACCATCCGGAGCAGATGCATCAAAGGTGCTGAAAGTTGCAGGAGCATGTCGCTTAGCACAAGGCAAGATGATGGAAGGCAGACGAGAGATCGATGTATGGATGGTTCATATGAGGTATGCAACATAACATGTAGGATAGCCCACACGTGTACAACAACGTACAGACAGTCGAGCAAGAGCGCAACATATGCGTTGGATCGGTAGCATGCACAACGAGGCCCGTAAGGCGAGCCAACGATCATGTGAATTCAACAGACGTGGCAGCGCATGAGAATTGACCATCAAGGCGCGGGTGTTGGGTTTTTTTAGCTTAATGGGCCATTGGGCCCAAATTGGGTAACTAACCCATTAATAAATAAGTCCCGATTTTAATTAAATCGGGAAGTCATCGAATGTCAAAACGAGAAAACATTGAAAGATTATGAATCTACGTTTCGAATCTAATAAATATTTATACGCTCATAACCGATATCGTGTGAATGAGAAATTAATTTTCGAAGTTGGCCCATAACCATTGAAATGGTTGATAGTGTTAAGTGGGAATTAAGTGTCCCACATTGGTCAGACACTAAAAAAATCTTCACCATATATATAGAAACCCATGTGGGTTTATCAAAAGGGCTTGTCATGTGTATGAGCTTAAATGGGCTTGTGGGCTTAAGTGGGTTAAGTGGGCTTGAGAAACTTGTGTGAGTTTTAGCCCAAGTAACAGCCCGGTGTGAGTCGCTGCCTCGCACCGACGAGCACCGAGCATCGAGCCCGTGTCCGTGCCCTTGCTCGTGACCGAGCTCGAGGCCGAGCCGTGTCATGCCAACGTGCGCAATGGGCACTTTGAGGCGCGCACTTCGCACGCCGCATCGGAGCGAGGAGCATTGAGGAGCTTAAATATTTCCTCCGGTGAGCAGTGACGGCGACGCCAGTGACATGGCAGTCGAGGTGAAGATGCGGTGGCGCTGCGTAAGCGCTGATTGGGCAGCCCAGATGATGTGGCATGACTCATTGGATCAATGGGCCGTAGTGGGCTGTTGGACCGGTACGGCCCCACACTAGGAAGTGTCGGTCGGCCCAACAGGAGGTGTCGGTAGCCGCCTCGGGCTGTCGCCCGAGAATTCGGACCTGTCGCGGGCTGTCAAATTAACCGAAAGTCCAATAGTTGCAAACTATTGCAATCTAGTCCCTGGAAAGTTAGAGAAGCAGTCCAACAAGTTCTGGAATTTGCGATTAAGTCCTGCGGGAAACGTCTATAAACAGACCCCATATGAGATGGAAATATTCATTCACTCCATCCCACGAAATTGCATATTCACTCTTCAAACTCCTCAGTTTCCCGAAGGAAGAAAAACTCAGTTTCAATTACGATTCGCCGAAAACTCTAGTCTTTGTGCTGCGATATAAGTTAAGGAAAGGTCGTTGGATTTTGGAGACGATTACTGCTAACCGAAAGCTCTGATATCGGGGCGATTCTGTCTTATGGACAGTGTGTCCAACACACGCCTTGCTGTGTCTACATCGTCCAAAGTCATGGATCCGATGGAGAATTTCAATAGAATGTGGAACGAGCTGTTCATCCTCATGTGCCTACTCGTAGTTGTCCTCACAGTGTTCATGTATTGGGCCCTCACGCACTGTATCTGCATTTGAAGACTGTCAAAGTTTCATTCTAGAAACTTTCATCATATCTGCTACAAGGGATCGCATGTCAATCACTGTAGAAGATAACACTCCATCTTCTGACTATCTACCGTCGAAGTTCTATCTACTGGCGAATTTCCATTTGCCACCGACCAGACGCAACCGAAGAAACAACAATCGTAAGACGACATTTATTGTTCGTGATCTGATCGATGGCAACCAACGCAGCAACGATCCCTGCCAAGTTCAATGGGACTGAGTTCAAACGCTGACAGCAAAAGATGATGTTCTACCTGACGACTCTCCACCTCGTCCAATTCTTGAAGGAAACTACCCCTACGGTGACAGAAGTCGCCCCACTAGCTGAGGGTGAAAATCCTGACGATGCAGCTTATGTTGCTCATGTCGCTAATCTGAGCAAGAAATGGTTGCGTTAGACGCATGGAATCATAAATGCCGCAGTTTACATTCTGAACGCCCTTGACGACTCCCTATACAATGTCTATGCAGTGGCTACGACTACGGAAGAGTTGTGGGATTCGTTGGACAAAAGTATAAGAGCGATGATGTCGGACTGAAAAAGTTTATCGTTGGCAAATTCTTGGATTATAAGATGACCGACTCTAAGCCGGTGCTGGACGAAGTCCATGATCTGCAGCTGATTATCCATGATATTCACGCCGAAAATATGTAGATCAGTGAAATCTTCCAGGTAGCTGCGATCGAGAAGCTGCCGCCTCTGTGGAAGTTAAAGGATTTCAAAATTACCTCAACACAAACAAAAGGAGATGGGGCTTGAGGATCTGATTGTCCGGCTTCAGATCGAGGAAGATAACGAAAGAGTGAAGCCAAAAACAAAAGAGGCAATATGGAAGCGGGGAGCCAACTGCGCCGAGCCAGCCAGTTTTGGCAATAAGCATAAGAGGCCAAGTACGCCACTAAAGAAGCAGACCCGAATCCAAAGAGGATTAAAGGCAACTGCTATAACTGCGATAAACCTGGGCATATGGCCATGGATTGTCGTAAGAAAAAGAGAGGTTAATAACTCTCGGGCGCATCCCACTGAGGAGAAGCAACTGACGAAGGACATGTCTGAGCTAGACCTGACTGCAGTCGTGTACGAGGCAAATGTCGTGGCAAAATCCTAACTATTGGTACATAGACAGTGGGCAACGCACCACATCTGCTCCGACAAAGAAATGTTCTCCACCTACACGCCAGTTTCGGGTAGAACTTGGGAACGTGGTGTTGGGGTGGGCCCGATTAATCGACGCCGGCCCCCGAACAGCGCAACGTGGCTATAGCGGAAGCGCGATTTGTACCGAACGGCGTAGGGTGGCGAATTTTCGATTTTTAATATCTAAATTCAACCTTATGCCATTCGGCTTCTCCGAGGGTCTGAGAAGCTGCACTAAGCCTCGGGAGATCCCGGTTAATTCGAATTATCAAAATTCGAACTTATTTCCAATTTATTCAAATTAATAATTTAGATCCAAATAAATTGAATAAAGCGGCAATCAGACTTTTTCGATTATTTGGAGACTGAAATGATTTTTGATCAATACCAAACTTTCCAGAATTATTCTACACTTCCTAACGTTCGCAACGATAGGTCTTTCGAATTATTCCGACATCGTTTGATATTTTTCTCAAAATCAAGTCTGTGGTTCGAAATCATTAATTTGAATAAAACGGCAGTCTGTCGTCTTTTAACTATTTGACGACCGAAATGATTTCCGATCGACACCAAACTTTCCAGAATAATTCTACACTTCCTGACGTTTCCAACGAGGGGTCTTTCGAATTATTCCGATACCGTTTGGTATTTTTCGTAAATCAAATCGTTAAGGTTCGAGGTATACCTTTGATGAACGGGATTTCTTCTGTTGTCGCCTCGGATCAACGTGGCTACACCTCGTCTGGATCCCGGGGCTTCCGGGCTAGATCGTCACGCCGGTATGACCTTGAGCGAACCTCCGAGACTGCTCCCGATGGCTAGACGCAGTTCGGTTTAGGCGTTGGGGTTCGTCGAACGATCCCGTGGCTTGTCGTACGTGGGTTGAGAAGTTCAAAACTTCACATTCTTTTTCTCTAGCTTTTTTTTTTTTTTTTTATATTTCTAAATCAGTATCAACTCAAAAAAAAAACTTTCTCTTATCAAGCAACAACGTTGCTTTTATCATGTAATTTTTTAATTTTTTTTTTTTTTTTTTAATTGAGACACTTGTAACAAGTGTCATATTTAATAAATAAAAAAACAATGACTCATTTACTCTACACATCCCAACGTGGATGTGTAGAGTTTTCTATTTTTTTTTTTTTATTTTTTTTTATAGTAATTTCATTTTGGCCCTTGAGGTTTCTAAATTCTCAATTTAGTCCCTCCATTTTAAATAATAAAATAATTAAATCCAATCTAACTATTTTAATTATAATTGAGCCTCACTTAATTAATTAATTAATTACTTAAGACAATCTTAAGTCCTAATTATTTCCGTGACTGTCACTGGAATTCAATTAAGTCGTCGACACCTCGTATCAACTATGCCACTACCTCAACGAATCTCATTCGTTAGGTTCCACAGAAAAGCCCGCCGTTTTCGTTCAAGTTCGTTACCATTTTTAAGCGCGACTCTCTAGGTTCGTCTCAACTGGCATGGGAGGAATCCACGAGTCCCGGTATTCGCCTAGCCAATCCCACGGTACCGGACAGATCCCAGTTGAGAACGAATTTTGATCTAATCGAAATTCGGGCGAACCGACTATAGTGTATACATTTAAATACATCTTACGCCTTTCACTTGCGTCCCGGTTAGGTGAGAGCCATGCAAATGTCAAACTCACTAACCTAACACTATGTTATAATCGAGACCGAACCGATTATTTAAACTCCGCTCAGTATCTAATACAAGCAAGTTTTCCAAGCTTCGGCCGAAGACTTTATAATCGTCGCTCTCCGATTACCTCATAGGACATTAACCTATACGAATATAGGCAGTGAATCCCGATAGCAGTCAAAGCCCGGCAATCACCTCCGTAAAGTCGGTTGCGTTTCGTCGCTGACCCGTGTCTCATTTATGAACACTTGCGAGCCTAGCCAACTAGCGACAAACCGAAATCGCGAAAACAAATCCGTCAATGACCCTATCGGTCTGAGGCTGCTATAGTCATTCGTTCAATCATTGACAACATCCTAGCCATGTGATTGAGACGAATACGAGCCGAATGTCCAAATACGCAATCTCTCCGATCACCATATCTCCATCACGACCCACAACCTCTCAGGTAATCGGTGACACTACCGATACTATGTGGTCGTCAATGGATAAGTCATATTCGGATATCTAGTCACCCACCTAGAATCCTTAGACTTACGGACTTTTTATTTAATGTTGAGATTAAGGACCGTCCGGTGTCTCTTCTCTCGTCCCACGAGAATCAGACGTCCAACTCAAACATTTGGGTGTTATTTATTTATCGAACTACCGGATGCCAAGTAGACTTTAAATTCGATAAATAAATAATAATGCCTTTATTATAATGAAAAATATATTCATTAATTTATTTGACAGTATATACAATAAACCTGTCTCACAACCTATACATCATCGTGCGCCCTATACTATTCCTAGTCCTCGTATGGCATTCCGAGGGCACACTCCCTAACAGCCTCCCACTTGCACTCGAATGCCATGCGATGCACCTAATGCCAGTCGCAATGGTATCGTAGCCCCATCTTGTCCAGATGCTGTTCCATAACTGCTTGGGACAAGGGCTTCGTGAGCGGGTCCGCCACGTTTTCTGCGGTGGCGATTTTCTGCACGGCGACCATCCCGTTTTCAACGAACTCACGTAATACGTGATATTTTCTCTCAATATGTTTGGACTTGCTATGAGATCGTGGTTCCTTTGCTTGTGCGACTGCACCGCTATTATCGCACTAAAGTGTAAGCGGTCTGTCAGCAACTGGTACCACAGTAAGTTCCTCCAAGAACTTTTTCATCCAAACAGCTTCTTTAGCTGCCTCTGAGGCTGCTATGTATTCTGCCTCGCACGTGGAATCGGCAGTTGTGCTTTGCTTGGATCTTCTCCAAGACACTGCCCCACCGTTGAGCACGAAGACAAAACCTGAAGTAGATTTTCGATCATCCACGTCCGACTGGAAGTCCGAATCGGTATAACCAACTACTTCTAGTCCCGCTCCTCCATAAACCAGCGTTAAGTCTTTAGTCCGTCTAAGGTATTTAAAGATATTCTTAACAGCTATCCAATGTTCTTCCCCTGGGTTTGCCTGAAACCGACTAACCACGCTCACAGCGTAGGCAATGTCCGGTCGTGTACACAACATCGCGTACATCAGACTACCCACTGCAGACGCATACGGTATCCCACTCATCCATCGTCTGTCTTCCTCACTTTGAGGTGACATTGACTTTGACAAATGGATCCCATGTCGCATTGGTAAGAACCCTCTCTTAGAGTCATCCATTCTAAATTTCTTTAGGATTTTCTCTAAGTAAAGGGCCTGAGATAAGCCGATCGTATGGTTCGCTCGATCCCTGAACAAGCGAATACCTAGTATATACGTCGCTTCTCCCAGGTCTTTCATGGAGAATTCGGTTGAAAGCCATGCTTTCACCGATGAGAGCATCCCGATGTCGTTTCCTATCAAAAGGATATCATCCACGTACAATACAAGGAACGACACCATACTCCCACTGCTCTTTCTGTAGACACATGGCTCATCTACGTTTTTCATGAATCCAAAATTCTGAACTGCTTCATCAAAACGTAGATTCCAGCTGCGAGAGGCCTGTTTCAGTCCGTAAATAGACCGATTCAGTTTGCACACTTTGTGAGCATCTGCATGCGACTCAAAACCTTTTGGCTGCTCCATATAGATCTCCTCCTTGAGGAATCCATTAAGGAACGCCGTTTTAACGTCCATCTGCCAAATCTCATAATCATAGTGCGCAGCTATCGCGAGCATTATCCGGATAGACTTTATCATGGCTACAGGTGAGAAAGTCTCCTCATAGTCGACTCCCTCTTTTTGGTTATAGCCCTTGGCAACCAACCTGGCCTTGTACGTATCAACTTGTCCGTCAAATCCAATCTTTCTCTTGTAAATCCATTTACAACCATTGGTCTAAAACCACTCGGTAGGTCTACAAGAGTCCAGACTTTGTTGGAGTACATTGAGTCCATCTCAGCTCGCATAGCCTCAATCCATCTCGCTGAGTCAACATCGGATATAGCTTGATCGAAAGTAGCGGGATCTTCTCTTAGAAGTCCCCTAGTCGCAACATAACCTTGTTCGACATGTGACATGCCATACCGCTGTGGTTGGCGAGGCACCCTTTCAGATCGTCGCATGACTGGTTCGCTCGGACCATCCGAATCTTGTGTGGGCGTTTCGGTCGACTGCTCCTCGAGAGTGACCTCACGGCCAATGCCAAAATCTCGAATGAACTCTTCCTCGAGAAAATGTGCATGTAGGCCAACAATGATCCTTTGATCATCGTGAAAATAGAATAGGTACCCCATAGAGTCATCAGGGTAACCTATGAAACGTCCTTTTACAGACCTAGACTCCAATTTATCTGTTTTTAGCTTTTTCACATAGGCGGGGCAACCCCAAATTCTAAAATGTGATAAGCTTGGTAAACGACCAGTCCATATCTCATACGGAATGCCGTTAATAGACTTCGAGGGACACCGGTTAATGGTATACGCCGCTGTCAAAAGCGCGTATCCCCACAATGACATTGGTAAATCTGTATAGCTTAACATAGAACGAACCATATCTAATAAAGTTCGGTTTCTACGTTCGGCCACGCCATTCAATTGTGGCGTACCGGGCGGAGTCATCTGTGATATTATACCATTCTCCTTCAAGAACTGGTCAAACTCAACGCTCATGTACTCACCACCTCGATCCGATCGAATGACTTTAATGACTTTCGAAGTTTGGTTTTCCACCAACGCCTTATACTCCTTGAACCTTTCAAGAGCATCAGCTTTATACCTTATCAGATACACGAGTCCGTAACGACTGTGATCATCCGTAAAGGTAATAAAATAGTGGAAGTCACCTCGAGCTTTCACATTGAAAGGCCCGCAAACATCCGTGTGAATTAAACCGAGAATTTCCGTGGCTCTATTAAAAGTCCCGGTGAAGGGTGATCGGGTCATTTTACCTTTGAGGCATGACTCACAAGTCGGATAGGGATCTGATCCCAACGGTTTCAATATCCCGTTTTTCTCCAACTCGTGTATCTTGCGTTCTCCAGTATGACCTAATCTAAGATGCCACAAGTATCTCGCATTTATTCCCGACTTTCGTTTATTTGTGACAGTATTCACAGATATATCGTCCTGGGTATTTAAATAGTACAAACCATTTATTAGTGTTGCGCTGCCAACATTTTTATTTCTATACATAATGTGGCATGTATTATTATTAAAACTAAATACATAACCGTTCCTGCTCAAACAGGAACGGAGACGATGTTCTTAAATCCCCTCGGGAGTACAAGACAATCGTACAAACGCAACACATGCCCAGAATATAATACAAGAGATCTTGATCCGACGTGGCTTGCCGAGATACTATCCCCGCTTCCCACTCTGACCTCGATCTCACGCTCCCCAAGCGCTCTACTTGGTCCCAGACCCTGCGTGGAAACACAAATGTGAGTACTAGCCCCCGAATCCAATATCCAGGAAGTAGAGTATACAGATGAAGAACAAACTGTTTCTAAAACATTAAGTTCCATACCTGACGCATTCTGCTCGCCCTTGAGCTTTGGACAGTCCCGCTTCCAGTGGCCCAGCGCACCGCAATGCAGACACCTATCCGTCGGCTTTACACCGTTTGCTTTGATTTCCCAGAAGATAGTTTCTTCTTTGAAACCTTCCCTGTCGGCTTGAGCTTGTTGCCCTTCTTCTTTTTGCCTTTTTGGGGTTTCGAAGAAGTGGCGACAAGTGCAGTCTGCTTTGCCCTCTTCATCTGACCTTGCGCCGTTGCTAACTGATTCATCAGTTCAGGAAGCAACAGCGTCATACCATTCAGATGATAGTTCACAATGAACGCATTGAAGGACGGAGGCAGGGACTGCAAGATGAGATCATTTTGTAATTCCCGATCAAATCGAAAATTGAGAGTTTCCAACCTCTCGATCATGGTGATCATGTTCATAACATGTTCGCCAACATTCTCACCCTCAGACATCCTCGATCGGAAGAGCTGCGACGAAGTCGCATAACGAGCCGTCCTAGACGTCTCACCGTAAAGCTCTTTTAAATGTTGAACCATCACTCGAGCATCAGCCATACTTTCGTGGCTACGCTGCAGTGCGTTACTCATCGATCCGAGGACATGAGCCTTTACGAGCTTCTCGTCACGCAGTCGCTTGTCATAAGCAGCACGAGCCTGCTCGGATGCCCGCGCCCCTGGGGCCGGTGGCATTTCGGAGTCAAGGATATAAACTAGGTTCTCAATCTCAAGGAAAATCCTCAAGTTGCGAAGCCAGTCTGAATAGTTTGGCCCAGTCAACCTATTCTCCTTGAGCAGTACATTTAAAGCGGTCGACATCATTTCACAAAGAGAGAAAATGCTGCAGAAAATAAAAGGCATATTAAGTCGATTGTATAGGTTATCAAACGCGAACAAGGACTTTTTATTCCGTTTGACTCCCACTATCTTTTCATAAACTACATTCTCCCTACGGATGTTTTTGGAAGTTTCGTTGATAACTTCGATAGTGGAGTTGATGTCCCCGTGGACGGGTGCAAACCTCAACCTCTGTCGTTTTATTGGTTTGCAGCGGCCCACGAAGTCGTGCTCCGCACGAATCCGACCTTGTCGAATGTCTCAACTATCTTTGTCTCAGTCAGGGACCCCCGCCGGCAAACCCGGAACAAGGCGGTATGACTGTCTAAGTGCGACCTATCAACGTAGCTCAAACCTCACACTTGAACCGTACGTATTACCGCACAGTGTGGTCTTGGCGAGCGGCACAAATGCACCCGAGCAAGCCGAAACAAAAGCAAATGCAAGGCGCCGGCATACCCGAACCAAACCTTGCATTTAGGTTTTGTAACAACTAGCCCGAGCTTGATAGAAGACAGGGCATCCAATCCCTTTACTCACTTAGTATTCGTACGGGAGATTTTGTAACTCATAGCATATTAAAATTAAGCACGAGCACGTAAATGCGATAAATAAATTCCTAACCCTAGGAAAGCAATTAAATGGACAAATATGCGGGCTACTTCTAGACTGGTCCTATTACATGGGTCGTAAAACGACCGGGGTCTTCGATCTTCCAACTTCTAATCATCGTTACGATGGTTGTCGAATCCTCCAATCTCGCCTTGCGTCGAACGGCCGTCATTTTATCTAACCTATCTAATAAAGCAATAAAATACAACACGGGGGGAATTAATTCCCAAACAACCCGTAATCCATGTACATACCGGGGGGCGGCAAACGACCCTTAAACAAATAACCCGGTTGAACCTAAGCCCGCGTAAATGTCCCACATAAACATGCAACACTGAATTTTAACGTCGGGTGTCCAACCGACGTCACGAGCGACGATAGTCTCCAAACTACGTCGACCGTTCGTTCGCCACATCGGCTTTCGAGGCCTTCGGTCGAACCATTCATGAGCCTTGGCTCTGATACCACTGTTGGGGTGGGCCCGATTAATCGACGCCGGCCCCCGAACAGCGCAACGTGGCTATAGCGGAAGCGCGATTTGTACCGAACGGCGTAGGGTGGCGAATTTTCGATTTTTAATATCTAAATTCAACCTTATGCCATTCGGCTTCTCCCGAGGGTCTGAGAAGCTGCACTAAGCCTCGGGAGATCCCGGTTAATTCGAATTATCAAAATTCGAACTTATTTCCAATTTATTCAAATTAATAATTTAGATCCAAATAAATTGAATAAAGCGGCAATCAGACTTTTTCGATTATTTGGAGACTGAAATGATTTTTGATCAATACCAAACTTTCCAGAATTATTCTACACTTCCTAACGTTCGCAACGATAGGTCTTTCGAATTATTCCGACATCGTTTGATATTTTTCTCAAAATCAAGTCTGTGGTTCGAAATCATTAATTTGAATAAAACGGCAGTCTGTCGTCTTTTAACTATTTGACGACCGAAATGATTTCCGATCGACACCAAACTTTCCAGAATAATTCTACACTTCCTGACGTTTCCAACGAGGGGTCTTTCGAATTATTCCGATACCGTTTGGTATTTTTCGTAAATCAAATCGTTAAGGTTCGAGGTATACCTTTGATGAACGGGATTTCTTCTGTTGTCGCCTCGGATCAACGTGGCTACACCTCGTCTGGATCCCGGGACTTCCGGGCTAGATCGTCACGCCGGTATGACCTTGAGCGAACCTCCGAGACTGCTCCCGATGGCTAGACGCAGTTCGGTTTAGGCGTTTGGGTTCGTCGAACGATCCCGTGGCTTGTCGTACGTGGGTTGAGAAGTTCAAAACTTCACATTCTTTTTCTCTAGCTTTTTTTTTTTTTTTTATATATTTCTAAATCAGTATCAACTCAAAAAAAAAACTTCTCTTATCAAGCAACAAACGTTGCTTTTATCATGTAATTTTTTTAATTTTTTTTTTTTTTTTAATTGAGACACTTGTAACAAGTGTCATATTTAATAAATAAAAAAACAATGACTCATTTACTCTACACATCCCAACGTGGATGTGTAGAGTTTTCTATTTTTTTTTTTTTTATTTTTTTTTATAGTAATTTCATTTTGGCCCTTGAGGTTTCTAATTCTCAATTTAGTCCCTCCATTTTAAATAATAAAATAATTAAATCCAATCTAACTATTTTAATTATAATTGAGCCTCACTTAATTAATTAATTAATTACTTAAGACATCTTAAGTCCTAATTATTTCCGTGACTGTCACTGGAATTCAATTAAGTCGTCGACACCTCGTATCAACTATGCCACTACCTCAACGAATCTCATTCGTTAGGTTCCACAGAAAAGCCCGCCGTTTTCGTTCAAGTTCGTTACCATTTTTAAGCGCGACTCTCTAGGTTCGTCTCAACTGGCATGGGAGGAATCCACGAGTCCGGTATTCGCCTAGCCAATCCCACGGTACCGGACAGATCCCAGTTGAGAACGAATTTTGATCTAATCGAAATTCGGGCGAACCGACTATAGTGTATACATTTAAATACATCTTACGCCTTTCACTTGCGTCCCGGTTAGGTGAGAGCCATGCAAATGTCAAACTCACTAACCTAACACTATGTTATAATCGAGACCGAACCGATTATTTAAACTCCGCTCAGTATCTAATACAAGCAAGTTTTCCAAGCTTCGGCCGAAGACTTTATAATCGTCGCTCTCCGATTACCTCATAGGACATTAACCTATACGAATATAGGCAGTGAATCCCGATAGCAGTCAAAGCCCGGCAATCACCTCCGTAAAGTCGGTTGCGTTTCGTCGCTGACCCGTGTCTCATTTATGAACACTTGCGAGCCTAGCCAACTAGCGACAAACCGAAATCGCGAAAACAATCCGTCAATGACCCTATCGGTCTGAGGCTGCTATAGTCATTCGTTCAATCATTGACAACATCCTAGCCATGTGATTGAGACGAATACGAGCCGAATGTCCAAATACGCAATCTCTCCGATCACCAATATCTCCATCACGACCCACAACCTCTCAGGTAATCGGTGACACTACCGATACTATGTGGTCGTCAATGGATAAGTCATATTCGGATATCTAGTCACCCACCTAGAATCCTTAGACTTACGGACTTTTTATTTAATGTTGAGATTAAGGACCGTCCGGTGTCTCTTCTCTCGTCCCACGAGAATCAGACGTCCAACTCAAACATTTGGGTGTTATTTATTTATCGAACTACCGGATGCCAAGTAGACTTTAAATTCGATAAATAAATAATAATGCCTTTATTATAATGAAATATATATTCATTAATTTATTTGACAGTATATACAATAAACCTGTCTCACAACCTATACATCATCGTGCGCCCTATACTATTCCTAGTCCTCGTATGGCATTCCGAGGGCACACTCCCTAACACGTGGCAACGTCCAACATCGTAGGATTGGGACGTGTGGTGCTGAAGATGACCTCAGGCAAGGAAGTGACGCTTGTGGATGTGCTGCATGTCCCAGACATCGGCAAGAACCTGGTGTTCGGCGCTCTGCTCAGTAACGCAGATTTAGACAAGTGTTTGAGGCTGGCAAATATGTACTGACCAAAAATGGTCATTTTATTGGCAAAGGTTACCTCGAGAAGGGCCTTTTTAAATTATCTGTAATGCCTGTCAAACGCGATATTAAGATCGCTGATAATAATAAAGTCAGTTCTTCTTACTTGGTTGAGTTGTCTAATTTATGGCATTGTAGATTAGGACACGTGAGTTTAAACAAACTGAAAAAGCTGATAAGTTTAAACTTACTTCCACAAATGGACAACGTAAGTGTGAAATCTGCGCTGAAGCAAATATGGTAATAGTTCACCACTAGAACTGATTCATACTGACATATGCAATCTGAAATTCGTGCAAACTAGAGGTGGAAAGAATACTTTATTACATTTATCGATGATTGCACGAAGTACTGTCACGTGTATCTTTTAAGCGTAATGACGAAGCTCTTGAAAGCTCGTGATGCTTTCAAAAGATCTAAGATCAAATAATTAGAAGTGACAGAGGAGGAGAATACGTGGCACCGTTTATGGAATTTTGCCGAGAACATGGTATTATTCATCAGACGACGACACCATGTTCACCTCAATCAAATGGCGTTGCCGAACGTAAAAATAGAACTCTTAAGGAGTGAATGTGATGCTATCAGTTCAGGGCTACCCCAGATTTGTGGGGGAAAGCCATACTGTCATCAAACCGTATTCTAATATGTTGCCACACAAGAAACGAGATAAACACCGTAAGAATTGTGGAAAAGTAGAACCTTCCTACGGATACCTGAAAGTGTGGGGGTGCCTAGCAAAGGTCGAAGTACCTAAACCGAAACAGGTCAAGATAGGACCGAAAATGGTTGACTGTATTTTCATTGGATATGCAGAAAATCGTAATGCATACAGATTTCTGGTGCGTAAGTCAGAAAGTGAATTCTGTGATGATTATTGAATCGAGAAATGCTGTTTTCTTTGAGAACATCTTTCCAATGAAGGAAAGAAATGAAATAAGTTGTAAGAGAACTTACGAAGCCATTGAAGTTTTGCCTCGAGAAGTTGAGGAACCACGGCAAAGTAAACGTAAGAAAGTGGCCAAATCATTTGGGCCTGATTTCGTAACATATATGCTAGACGACGAACCTAGGACAATGTAAGAAGCTCTATCGACTCCAGAAGCTCCATTCTGGAAAGAAGCAGTAAACAGCGAAATTGAGTCCATAATACAGAACCACACTTGGGAGTTGGTAGATTCCCAAAAGGGTGTAAACCTTTAGGATGCAAATGGGTCCTTAAAAGGAAATATAAAACTGATGGATCAACTGAGAAATATAAGGCTCGTGTAGTAGCCAAGGGATATTCCTGAAAGGAAGGATATGATTTCTCCGATACCTATTCACCCGTAACGAGAATTACGTCAATACGGGTTCTATTTGCTATTGTAGCATTGTATGACCTCGAGGTACACCAAATGGATGTAATAACGACGTTCTTAAATGGGGACCTCGAAGAAGAAATCTACATGCATCAGCCT
>JAPQWV010005164.1:0-22000 GCA_027422505.1 Craterostigma plantagineum | reverse complement strand
TTTCTACAACATGGAACATGACTGAGGAAATCAACACGGTGCAGGGCATTTAGATGTTGATCCAACTTGATAATTTAAAAAATTATCGTGAAACAACGATAGTGTCAATATACATTAGAGTCTCATTAAATAATGAAATAAGGATTATCGTGAAAAATGCGTTTTTAGTTCTTGTATCATTCTTTCAGATCTGGATGAAAAATAGTCAAATGACGAGAGGATACATTAATTTATTGTATAGGGGATTTGGATTCGTTATTCGAGAGATTTAATGACATAAAAATAGCTAAGAACGTATAAGCCTTAAATTTGACAGAGAGAACTTTTTATATTATATACGTTTGCTAACAAAGCCATTGACTCTTTCTTTTCTAAATTAATTACAAAGTTTCAGATCATAAACGTGACGTTGCATTCCATATTATTTTGGGAAAAAAAAATAAATAAATCGATGGGCTTCCCATTCTTGCTTATATATATGAAACCCTACTCGCGACCTTCATTGCATCTAAATAATCACCTTTTGTGGAAATAACCACACACACTTACACACTAAAAAACACGCAATGGCTACGATTGCAACTTCTAATTGCATCGAACTTGTAAACTCCACCAAAAATAGCTTCACATTTCTTCCATTGATCAACGCATCTGCTAATAAGAAGCAATCTCAGCTTCACTTCTCCAACCATGTAATAACCTTCTTCGATCTTCATTTCGTCCTTCTATCATTACATGATATAAATATGTATATATGTATTTCAATATTCTGACCTTTTTTCATTCTTTCCCGGACAAAAAAAAAATAGCAGAAATACCACGAAGAACTAGGGTCTTTGTCCATGAATGGTTGCAAAGGTGATCGGAGAGCTCCACTTGGAACTGTTGAGACAAGAACTTTTCCGGCGGCTCCGACGCCGGAGTTGGCCGCCGGACGCCTTGGCTCTGCCTTGTACGAGTTAAAGGCTAACCCGCCGCCGTGTGAGTCGTCGGGGATCATTCGTATAGAGGTGAGTCGTAACCTTATTATTACCTGTGGCAGTTAAATAATTATTTTTCTGTAATATCGTGAGAAGCAATATCGATATTGATGCCATGCATAAATTTATATATATATATATATATGTATATATCTTATATAAATTATGATATCTGAAATATTCATATCCACGTGGATGTCAATATAATAGGACATTTCTTCTGTGAAAGCATTGACCTTCCACAATGTTAGGCGGTGCGGCACATGCTGCCCGGAAAGTTTGATAATTAATTAGCATGTAATTAAATAACACAATTTACAACAATGAAGAACAAAAATATTCTATTCCACTCAGGCTCCGTTTGATTTATGGATTTTGACGTGGAAAAGAAAAGCAAAAATGGAATGGCACGACACATTAAGCGTAATGTACAATGATTCAATACACATGACCACACTTTTCTTTTCTTTTCAGCATCGAATTCCGCAGACCAAACTTACCAATGGAACCCATATCATGACTGTCCCTTCAGATTGCTGAATTTGGGGACTGGGGAAGGTCCCTAAAGAGAGAAAAGAAAAAAGAATTTTATTACATAAATGAACGGACATAGCTTGTTATACTATAATCTTACATATTCATCTAATACACATGGAGACCATATAATAAAAACCCATGGCCAACTTTTGATGATCATATTGAATATTTTTTTATATATATCTTTCACTCAATTATTCTTCCAAATAATAATACTAATGATCGTGAAAACTTCATGGTGGAATAGGTACCAATTATGGAGCAAATTGAATCACTCGCATGGCTCCGCTCGCAAACCCACGGCAGCGCAATCTCGAGAAGTTACTTCTCGGGCCGCGACTCTAACATTTCGCTCTCCCTCGTCGAAGATTGCACAAACGGTGCTATCAACGATCGAGAAAACGAAAACGAGCCCAAGCAGAATCTGGTCAGCGTCGCCGGTTTGGGCTCTGCGGTCTCCTTCAGCGACGTCGATCCTTTCTCTTTAAGCGACTGGCAATCCATCAAGAGGTAACGAAAAGAAAAAAAAAAGAAATTTAATATTAGTCGTATAACTTTCATGGAATCGTCCTCCTATTCATGTCCAGACCTAGTAGAGCATGTTTACCACATTTATCATAACTAGTCCTTCTCGTATTTCTCCGATCATTTATTTATTCCTTCAGGCAAGGAAAATCCGATTACTTCGACTAGTTAAATTCGTCTTTCGTCCCCTAGCTTATCTCTGTCCAAAAATAGTCCTGTAACTTTCACTAATTTCACGTTTGGTCCCCCTTTCGCCGCTCTAAAACTGGTCCATGTTTTACACCATTTTTCATAAATACCCTTTCCCCGCAATTGCTTAAACAATTAGTTAAAAAATTGTGAAGCAATCATATTTCTCTTTCACAATTATAAACGGTCGGAAAATACAATGATAATGGTGCAAACATGTTGGACTACTTCCATACATGAACAGTTTAGGAGACAGAACGAATTTCGTGTAAGTTATAAGACTATTTTTGAACATGGACGAATCAGAGGACGAACAACGAATTTCGTGAAAACTAGTGTCTCTCCGAAAATGAAAATTCATCAAAATTCGGTAAGAATCTCGTCGTCTAAACTAAAAACACCCGCGCTTCCAATTCAGGTTTTTGTCCAAGAACTCTCCTCTAATCCGCGCATACGGTGCCATACGGTTCGACGCAAAATCCAAAATTTCATCGGAATGGAAGGATTTCGGGTGCTTTTACTTTTCGGTCCCTCAGATCGAGCTCGACGAATTCGAAGGCAGTTCAATATTAGCGGCCAACATCGCATGGGACGAAAAGCTATCGAAAACTTACGAACAAGCGATCTCTGGGCTCGAAGCGACTTTATCGCGAGTTTCTTCAAATGTTAGAACGCGGAAAGATTACGATTCGTATTCCGAGGTTGTCCTACTTCACAAGGCCGACGTTCCTAATAGCCCCGCTTGGGAATCTTTGATAAATCGAGCTTTGGAGATTATTAGGCGCGAAGATTCGCACCTCGTCAAGGTTCGTTTTCTTTTTTTTTAATTTTTTTGGCATTCTATGAAAAGCTTCGCAGTAATTTGTTCGTTCAGTGGAAGCTGATGAAGTTTTTTTTTTTTTTTTTTCGGGTTTGTGTTTGTTATTTGCAGGTTGTTCTTGCTCGGAGTAGCCGTTTGTGTCGACTTCGAATGATATCGATCCTTTGCAATGGCTTATGTCTTTGCAGGTGTGAATGATTTATATAACTTTGGGGGTGATGAGGGAGGAGTTAATTTAATTTTTAGTCCTATAAACTTTGTGAAATTAGCTTTTTATGCTCTAACTTGTTCGTATCCCGAAAATAGTCCTATTAAAATTAGCTTACTTTTCGTCCTCTAATTTGTCTGTCCAAAACTAGTCATATAAGTTTCTGCATGTTTAGCTTTCTGTCCTCTAATTTGTCAATTTACAGAACTAGTCCAGTATGTGTAGATCATTTATCATAAATAGTCGTTATTATGGACATCTTTTATGCTTTTGGGAAGAAAAATTTATGATAATAAGTTTGTATAGTGTGAATGACTACTACGTTTTGGAAAATTACGAATATGTTCGTTTACGATAAATAGTGTAAATATATGCCAGGGCAAATTTCTCGATAGAGAAGTAGAGGTAAAAAGCGAATTTCGTTAAAGTTATAGGACGAAATTTTAGTTATTCGACCCGAATGCTAACAGAGGAACATGGTGATTATAGGCCGAAGGTCGCAATTCTTTTCAATTCTGCATGCAACCTCCTCGAGCACCCGCGTTCATCGGAAACACGGCAAGTCCTTCGAGTTCGAGACACTCGTTCTTTTCTTTTTAGAAAGAAATATATTTCCCGAGATATTTTCATCTGATTTCATTATTTTTTTAAAAAAAAAATCAAATTATAGCCCGAGCGCTTGTTCTATAGAGACGGGCTAGCTGTGTACAGCGAAGCGTTGGCTGCAACGAGGGCGAGGGGCCGAACGGAGCCCCTCGACCTGAAAGTAGGCCACGAATTGCTCACGAGCCCTAAGGACGACCACGAATTCGGCATAGTAAGAGAAACCATAAGGAAAAACATGGAATGTGTGTGTACAAGCACCAAGGTACAACCCAGGAAAGCTCTAAGGAAGCTTCCACGCGTACAACACCTCTATGCTCGGCTCACCGGCACCTTAAGGAAAGAAGACGACGAGGTACTTATTTAGGTTTAATTAATTTTTTTAGTCATGTAGTTAGGCGGGACACCGCTATACGGAACACCTAATTGAATGGTCGCTTTGAAAAATGAAGCAATTTAAGGACTAGTTAACGCTGGAAACATTAGTTCGGAATTAACGTAAAATCAACCCTAAACTAAATGGTTTGCAATTTCAGGACGCTAAGTTTAAAAAACGAAGCAATTTCTAGGACAGTTAACGCTGGAAACCTAATTCTCAGGCCGTAACTAACGTCGGAATCAAGCCCATAAATTAAGTTTCCAACGAATGGTTCTCAAATCGCTTCATTTTTTAAACTTAGCGTACTAAAACGGCGACTCTTTTTTTCATCATCCACTCCAGGACTGAAAAATAATTAAGCTAATTATTTACAACTGCCGTATATGAGTTTAAGAAAACATTTTTTTTTTTTCGTTTTGGGGATTTTAGTTCAAGATCTTGTCGTCATTACACCCGACGCCGGCCGTTTGTGGGCTCCCAACGGAAGAGGCACGAGTATTAATCTCGGAGACGGGTAAGAAGATGACAACTAAGATATCTTTGACTTAATTTTCCGCACAGCAATGATCGCAAAGTATTTCGAACCTCAGAAATGTTCGATCGTGGAATGTACGCGGCCCCGTGGGCTGGTTCGGAGGGGCCGAGAGCGAGTTTGCCGTAGGAATAAGGTCGGCTTTGGTAGGCAAAGGCAGCGCAACTCTTTACGCTGGGACGGGAATAGTCGAAGGGAGTGTCCCGAGCCTCGAATGGCAAGAATTAGAACTCAAGACTTCTCAGGTTAGTTAGTGTCTCCACTTTTTACAGCAGCTATTTCTTTTTGAAGATTCGTTGAAAGGTGAAGAGTTCGCTCGTCGTACAGTTCACTAAATTGATGAAAGTCGAGGAAGCCATCGCAGAGAAGATAGAACTGTGAAGAATCTAAGAATGGTGTGAGTGAGCCCAGCAAATATTGTCCAAAATTATAAGCAATATATACGCTTATGCTCTATCGAGATAGTTACATCTGCGCTTTCTTTGCAGGATTTTTTTCGTACTTCTTTCCCTAGATCTGCGCATTGGATATACGGATACTCTGATAAGGTTATACTCAGATTCTTCGACATATGATCTTTGTGTTGATTCGAAGTTACAACATAAAGCAGTTGAACATGGAAGATACGTCCAAAACCGAATACTGAAAAACACGCAAAATACCAAGTTTGCAACGCCACAAAAAACCACGGTAATATATCAGACAAAACATTTCCAAGAACGAGAGAAAACGATGTACACTTCTCAGAGAAAACATCATAAATCCACGGTGACTATTCGATAAGTCTCCACACAAACAAAATACCAAGTTCGCTGCAACGCAAAAAACAACGGTAATATATCCACAGTAAACACAAGACATACCTTACCCATTCCACAAAACGCATAAGCAAAAACATACCCAAGTAGAGTTTTTAGTGCGAAGTTGATGCCTGAAGAAGCCCATCGCGAATCGATCTGAGTCGCCACGTCACGCACGGCGCCAGGCCCGTGCGGTATGAACACTGCAGAAGATTTCGAAGTAGCGCCGATCTCTTTCATCGTGTCGAAGTATTGGGTCACGAGCACCATGTCCATTACATCCTTAGCAGTTGTCCCAGGGACATTAACCGAAAACCCAAGCACGCTGTCTCTTAGCCCGTCCACAATTGCCTGGCGCTGACGAGCGATACCTAGACCAGCCAAGTACTTAGACTCAGCTTCACCTTCGGCCCTTTGATCTGTAAGATCTTTTCGGCCTCTGCTTTTTCGTTCGCAGCCACCCTAGCCTGGCAGCTGAACAGAAGCGTAGAAGGGTTGTTCGTTAGAATAGTAAGTGTGTACGTGCGTGTGTACGGGAGAAAAAATGAAGTTTGATCAATCTTAGTAAGTTCATTTTGGAGGTATGCATAGATATTGGATTCTATACCTGCATTGATTTCATTCATAGCTCTCTTGACATGCTCGTCGGGTTCGATATCGACGATTAGGGTCTGAACGATTTCGTATCCATAAGCAGACATAGCCTGCGAGAAGGTAATAAAAAGGAGAAGGTGAATCCCAGTTCAAGAAGTGGTGCTTTATGTATAATTATCACCCAAAAAGTAGACTTTTACCTTTTCGAGTTCATCTTCAACAGCTTTGGCGATTTCATTTTTCTGCTCGAAAGCATCGTCCAGGTTGAGCTTGGGAACGCTAGCTCTTATAACTGTGTAGACATGTTCGATAATCTAAAGAACTACAACATTACAGAGAAAGAGCTATCACAAGGGATTTCAGGTTTACCATCAAAGACATAAGCCTGGATCTGAGTTCTAGTGTTGCTGAGCTTGTAAAAGGCATCACTCGCCTTATCCGCAAGGGCTCGGTACTGAATCGACGCCACCACGTTGACAAACACATTATCCTGAATATAAAATCATCACAAAGGGCTAATTAGCAATTCACATAATTTTCCTTACTACAATCGTCGCAAAACCATTCAAAAAAATGTTTCAACATGCAAATATAGATAAAAGAATTATTACAGACAAGAGACACACCTTAGTCTTGGTTTCGCAGCGAACGTCTAGCTGCTGTACACGGAGAGAGAGATGACCAGCGAGCTGACTCCCGAGAAACCATGGAAGGCAGTGACAACCTGGCTCGAGGACATCATCGAATTTTCCAAATGTTTCTTTGATTGCAACGGTGGATTGATCCACTTGGACACAGCACAGTAAGTTTCCCATGTCCTGCAAAAATTTGTCCAAAATAGGTATGATTATCTTAAGAATACGTACTCCTAGGTCACACACGGATTCTTCCTATTTAAGAGATAACTTGATCTAACGATCGATTGGATACGAATCCTTTAGCGCTATTGGGTCAAAATCCTACAATTAAGACAACATCAAAACTGCGAATATCTAGAAAATCGACTCCATCACCGAATCACGAATTTCTAAATTCAGGAATACGAAGAGAAACACGGATCTCGGTGAGCCGATTTCAAAAAAAGACATCAAACGAGCGAGAGACAGGAAATTCATCAACTATACCGCAAAAACGATGAAGATATTGAAAAATTCACGCGGAAGTAACTAAAAGATGCTCACTCGCACGCCGTCTAGGGATCAAAGAGCTTTTCCTTCCTACGAAGAACGTTTCTCCGAGTCGGCTTGCTTTGTTACGTAGACAACTATATTCATAAATATCATAGCTTATATATAGAATATCGTGGCCCTATTCTGTCTCTTCATAATTAATACTTTTCCCAAATCTGTATTACGAGGAAATTTAATTTTGATATTTTTTTAATCAAAATATCTACGTTGGTTGTGATTGATGTAGTCCATTGCCATTCATTACTACATTCGAGGGTTGGGTATGGAAGAATTAAATGAAATTAATTTAAGAGGCAATGAATGCGGCATAGTCAACTCAATAAAAATAGGTAATAGTGGAAATATTCCTCATTACTAAACTTGGTCAATAAGTTTTAATCCCATCCAAAACGGATTTGTCTCAATTAATACGCAAAAGTTGCGTAATTTCACATTGAATTTAAAACTCAGCTTTTTTTATTTTAGAGTTAATTCGTACTAAATTGTATATTCAAGCTAACCTGAACATTATCGTTATTTAATCGAATAAAAAATGGCAGATTTTGTTATTTATTTATTTGTTTCCCTAAAAAACAAAATGGACTTTTCACACCACATTTGTTATTATTTACTCTTTCTTGTCATTAGACAAGGACATGCACAAAGAAATGATAAGGTGAACTATTTTTTTGTTGGGACTTTATATTATATGGAACGTTCATTATCTTGTTCCTAAGTTCTTGTTAATTACAATTGAGATTTGTGTTAGAATTACTATGTTTATTATTACTACTTTAGACTTTTTTGTAAGCGCGTGGACCCATTGATGGCAACTTACTAATAAATTTCCAACGATTTTCACAAGAACTATATATAAAATAAGAAAATGGCTAGCTTCGGCGATTAAGAGTTGAAATTGATGGATACGTATTTCCTTGGTAAATACGAATTATATATGTATGAAATGCCAGCTCAAATTACCTATATAGCTTAGTGGTGTTTAATACCTCCTTTTTCTTTTTCTGTTAGCCTTAATCGAGTATTTCTAGGAGATGTGAGAAGGGATAATTATATAAAATTAGTATACATACATGTGTGTGCAAATATAAGTTATTACATTTTGAACATTTAAAATGTTAATTAAGTTATTTAGAAAATATAAATTTTTAATTTAAGGATAAGAAGGTAATAAACTAAAATATAAAGAGTTAAATTACAATTAAACATATCACGTTGATAGATTAATTTGATAATCAAGCGAAATCGAACATGTGACGTCCTGGTTATAAGTTTAGAGGCTTAAGAATTTGCTTTTATTTCGTTCGCACTTAATGGTGCTATCATCCTCTATATTCACAATAAGTTCTGTCTGAACTGAATCTGAAATTCGACAAAGAATGAACTGAGTCGAAGTGCGAAGACCACATTGTCTTTTGTGTTAGGACACAATATATAAAAGGGACCATTGTTAGCGTTACACAAATTTTATGAACAAGAAGCAGTTATTACACACAGCCTATGAACAACAAACTGCAACATAAAACACATTTTTGTCCCCTATCACCAAACATTCGTTCCTTCGTCGAAGATTCAAGTGAAATCGAACTCACTCGCCCCGCCAGATACGTCGTATCGAACCCCCAAATAAAGCAACAAAAAAAATTGTAAGAAAAAAAAAATACAGACAAAGATTACGTTCAAAACCATTACGGTTTGACCCGTAAACCCGTCCTGGAGCTGCATCGACCCGTCTTTCATCAAATTAACGCTTAAGCTCTTAAATCTCTCCCTCGAATACTGCCGAGAAGCTTTCCTCCAATCTGTCCCCGTTTTCATCATCGCGACAAACTCTTCGTAACTAATCTTCCCATCCATAATTTTTTTTTTCAAAAAAAAAAAAGAAGGATGAACGAAAAATGCTAAAAAAAATAGAAATCCCATGTGGTTTTAGACAAAATGCACCAAAATCCCTATTGTTACAGAACCCGTCGAAATTTATTTAATTGGGGGTATTATGCTAGGTTTTAGACAACACATAGGGTACGATACTAAGTTCAGCACAGCAATAAAAACCATACGTAGTATCGTGCATTTCAGCATAACCACATGGGAGTATAGCATACTTCACCTAAAAAAAAGGCAAAAGTCGATTATAACTGCATTCGAACAAAAAAAAAAAGCAAACCTTGTCCGTATCGACTTCTCTGACAATGTTGTTTATTACGTCCACGTCAGAGTCGTCGGCCAAAGCCTCTCTAAGTTCGTCGATTTCGATGAATCCGCCCCATCTCTGTCGAAGAACATGAAAGCTCTTCGAAAATGCTCGTCGTTTTCGACCCTCTGTAAGTGTATGGTTACTGCTACGAACTCTCCGTAGTCCAACACTCCATTTCCATCCACGTCAGCCTAACATGAAAATTCGAATAATTTCTAACAATCTTAGATATGCGTATGTAATGTAAGAAAACGAACGAAAGTTTACCACTTCCATGAGGAGTTTGATCTCGGGCTCGGCGAGCTGTGAGCCCACTTTTCTCAGACCGGCCCTTAGTTCGTCGTAAGTGACTTTACCGTCGTTGTTTGTGTCCATTAGGGCAAACATTTCTCGTATTACTTCTACCTCTTCGATGGACAGATGTTCAGCTATGACCTGAAAAGGGGTCGAAAGAACGTTAAAGTACGTTAAGGCTCTGTTTGGATTGAAGTTTTCGTTTCCATTCGGCGATCATTTGATAAGGAATTAGTTGAGTTTTTTTTTTTCTTTTCATTTTTTTTCCTTATATTTCTTCAATCAGCCGAACATAAAAAAAAAAAAACTACTAGTTTTCGTTTACCCTTTAATTTTTCCTTTTCGCCAACTAATTTCCATAAACCAAACACATCCTAAGCCTCTGTTTGGATTGAAGAAAGTAGTGTGGAAAAAGAATGGAGGGGAGATGGTTTTAAATAATTTTTCTTTTAGTTTCTTTTTCCAGCGCCATAGCTTTCCTTAGTTTCACAAAATTTGAAGCTAGAATTTCTCTCTTCCTATCCTTACATATTTATCCAATATACCAGACATTAAAACTAGTTTTCCTATTCCATTTCATTTTCCTTTTCCTACTAATTTCCTTAAAAACAAAAACTGAGCGTAAGGACGTTAAAGAACTTACACGGAGAGCTTTCTTCTTGAATTTATTCATGGCCGAGAACTGCTTGAGCCTTGCCCTAACGATTTCTCCCAACGGTACGTTCGAAGCCTTCTTCTCATTCTGAATCCAAGGGTGGTCTAGCAACAGAGAAAACCATATCATTACAGAAATTCTCTAACAAAGAAACACATGTTATTACAAAAACGGATATTGCATACCAAGAACTTGCTGAGCTGTCAAACGCTTGGAAGCGTCGGGATCTAACATCTGCTTCACGAGGCTCTTAGCACTGTCTGAAATCTGCGGCCAAGGTTCCCTCTTGAAGTCGAGGTTTCCCCTTAAGATCGCAAGTGCTACGCCTTGTTCGCTTTCTGGGAATAAAGAAGGCGAAGGTTAGAAAAAACAGATTTCGACGAACCGAAGAATTTTTAAGGGTTTGATTACCTGCCCAAAACGGAGGAATCGCCACACAATAAGATGTACAGAATAACCCGGCGCTCCATATATCAACTTCTGGCCCGTAATTTCGCTTCAAACCTCAGGCGCCATATAGTATGGGCTTCCCACAATCTCAGAGAACCTTTCGCCTGTTTTAGGGAGTAGAAAAATGAATTTCATGTTTTCCTTCTCAGATTTTCTAACAATGGAATGTGTAACTGAGGTTTATGGGTTCCAATTTCTATTTGTAATTGTATGTATGTAACAACAGCCACATTTTCTCTTACAAGCCTTCATAAGATCACAATCTCAGAGAAACCTTTTACCTCTTTCGAAATGAATCAAAACGAATTTATAGTAGTAATCCATGAGAGGGAAAACAGGCAATCGAATATGTAATTAAGGTTTATGGTTCCAATTTCTACTTGTATGTAATAACAGCCACAGTTTCTCTTACAAGCATTCATAAAGATCACAGTCTCAAGAACCTTTCACCTGTTTAGAAGCCGAAAAATGAAGTTCAAGAATTCCCTTCTCAGATTTCTAACGAATTTGTTGCAGAGGGGAATCAGACAATCGAATATGTAATTTGGGGTTTATGGGTTCCAATTTCTATTTGTATGTAATAACAGCCACAGTTTCTCTTACAAGCCTCCATAAAGATCATCTAAAGAACAAAACCTAGAAAAAAGGGTCAGAATTTTACCAGGAGTGAAGAACACAGACAAGCCGAAATCGATCACCTTCAGCACAGAGTTCTCCTTCTTATTTGCGAACAGAAAATTCTCAGGCTTCAATCCCGGTGCATGACACCATTTTCGTGGCACATCCTCACCACCACTCCGCCACCGTCTTGGCCACCGCCGCCGCGCCGCGCCGCGCTCGCTGTAGTGGCCGCGGGCGACGATCCTATCGAAGAGCTCGCCGCCCTCGCAGAGCTCCATCACTAGGTGTACGGCCTCGGCGTCCTCGTACGCCGCCTTGAGCCTGACGATGTTAGGGTGGTCGGGGAGCGCCGACATGATGGCGACCTCTCGCCGGACGTCCTCCACGTCCACGGCGGTGCGGAGCTTCCGCTTGGAGATTGACTTGCACGCGAGGTGCTCGCGCGTGTCGCGATCGGTGCAGAGGTAGGTTATGCCGAACTCGCCGCGGCCGAGCTCGCGGCCGAGGATGTACTTGTCGGAAATCCGAGTTGGATAGTATGGGAGATCTGTGAGGACGCGGCGTGGCGAGTTGCCGCCTCGGCCTTCGAATACGGGTTCGAACCGCGCCGTGGCTTCGGGTCCGGTCCGCCGTCGTCGACCGACGGTTCGTTAAGCAGGCGTTACAGTTGCCCATGGATCATTCAAGTGTTCTCTCTCCGTGTGTGTGTGTGTGTGAGAGAGAGGAGAGAGAGTAGTTAAAAGGGATTTAATTTTTTGGTAGGAAAGTCAATGAAGAGGATTAGTTAAAGAGGAGAAAAGTAGAAAAACTATTGCATGATGGTTGTTGGGCGTTGGACAACAAGAAAATAATGATGGTGAAATCATATATAAAAATTGGAGAAAACAAAAATATTCAAATATAACTAAATATTCTTTGTAATCGACGCGTACAATCATGTTTGCTTGTGAAATGTGGAAACTGTGCTATGGAAGGAAGGCTTCAATTCAAATGCATGATTGGTTCAAATCCCATTTCATGACCAAGTATTTTTCTTTTATTTATCTAATATACTCTTGTACAAAGTGTGTATGATTAATACAAACGGTCGTATTGGTATGTTGATTTGATAAATGTTTATTATTTCAATTTATTAAAAGTTTATCTTAAGTACAATTTAATTATAATTAATAATATACAATGTTTAAAATATAAAGGTGAATCTATAGAAAAATACCTAATTGGATAAAAATTTACACATAGGTACCCATGTCAGAAAATTTTACAGATAGGTACACAATTTACTTTTTACCAATTTCTTTAGTCATGTCGTACCTTTCTGTGTGTATATTGCATACCATAACACGTTGATATAGGGTACCTAAATATAGCATACGTCGTACCTACGGCATACCTGTGTGTTACATAGGGCGTACCTAAATATAGCATACGTCGTACCATTTTCTGTTCTATAGGGTATCCAATGTGTTGATATAGGTACCCAAATGTGTTGTATGTTGTATTGTCAGGGATCGGGTACCTATGTGCAAAAAATTTATTCTGTTAGGTACCTACATATAAAAATCCTGACAGGGTACTAAATTACAAGTTTTTATCCAACTAGGTACTTATATGTAAAGATCCCAAATATAAATTGATATATTTGCACATCAAGCCCTGGGCTCGAACAAATCGCCACGAATAACGCAATTGCATGTCAACTAAGAAAATTGAGTATCATATTCACTCAATCTATTTGGTAGACTGACTAATCACAAAAGCCCTTATTGGACATTCCACTTGTTCGATCAAAAGAACTTTTATTAGAAAGCTAAACCATGACCGCAGAATTACTATCTATACTCTTATATAATTGGTTTGGATAGACTATAAAATATCAAATTTGATCTGTTAACTTATTTACAATTTAGTCATTCTATTTGTAATTTAATTAATTGAATACTTTTCATATAACTCCTAACTTTTCTATTTATTGTACTTATACCCTTTTTATCTTTACTTTTATATTAAAAATTCATCTTGAATATTAAAAAATTAGTAATCTCAAAGTTATAAATAACATTAAATAAAATTATATTTTTAATTAGCACACGCTTGCGTATATGTACTTAGTTATTATTATTATTATAGACTATAAAAAAATGAAGATAAGAAAAAATAAGGTTATAGTCAGTCAACATTAAGGAACGGACCCGGTGAGTCTCTTCAAGTGATGAAAATGGGAAGATGAAATATTAACAGAAAGTTTGACCATGGAGACCAACGCGTTAACACAAAGAAATTGGAGTAAAACGCAAAATATGACTATTTCCAAATGCTGCAATATACCCTTTTTTTTTCTAATTTTTGTGATTGAGTCATGAAAGAATTTAATATATTTTATTAGAATTGATTCGTTCGAAGGGGTTGTTAGATATAAATATGCAGCAAACTAACATGTATTAGAGTAGAGCAACTATTGTTAAATATTTTATAGATTATTAATGAATATTTTCATTAAGGCAGGTAATGAATGAGTTTGTGGTAGGTGAACTAAAAGGGGATAAGGTAGGAAGAGAATCAAAAGCCCTAGTAGAGCTGTTAACAAATCCATTTAGGCTTTGTCAAAGGGCCGGCCGGAACCCACATTTCCGCCGCGCCCACGAGGACAAAAATAACATTACCCCGTTTCGGGACGGATCCTCCTGGGAAATTCCCGCCCCTCTCACAAGCCCAGTTGAATTGCAATAAAAATCAAGAAAATTTGTAGCACCCTATTAAAAAAAAAAAGAATTAGCAATCTCAATGATGTGGCTATAATTTTCTTTACAACATATGCTATTATCAGTTTCAGGCCATAAGAGTGTGTGGCTACACAATTTCAGTATATTTGTTTCTCACATTATAAACGAAGAGAGCATATCTGTTAACAAACCGAGCCAAGGGATTAATGCACTATCCGCCATACTCTTCTTTACTCATCGATTACAAGAACGGGAAATCCCCTGTAAGAAAATGAAGAAGCAGCATTAGCCTTCATGGGCAATAAGTTCGCAATACTTGCAAATGACAAGTTTTTCGTATGCATAAATATTTCCAAACATATGCAGCAGCAGAGTGGAGCGTATGAGTGAATGTGATTCGTACGAAAAAAATCAAGATTTGATGTCACGGTTAAGTAAAAACTGTCTGGTGAGTAGCAGAAACTTATACAAGCAGCATCATGTGTGATAATAGTTCGTTTTAGAGATCTGAAGAAGCATACCAAGACATAGAGATACATGGCCCGTTCGATTTAAGAGGTTATAAGCTTTGCGTAACTGGCCGTTATTTCATTTGGCTATTGTAAGAGCATCTCCAACGGGTACATTATTTTTGTGTAAGACACAAAAATAGAGTACGTATCTACTCCAATTGGACTATATTTAACATTAATATTGTGTTGATTAGCAGTCTAGTTCTAGAGTAAACACAATTTTCAACACAAAAATAGTGTTATAGTTTCTATTTATTATATTTATATACACCATATTTTATTTATATTTAAAATATTTGATATTTTATTATAATAATACAAGATAAAATAATATTAATTTTTCATTTAATTATATTTCCTTTTAATTTAATAAAATTATAATTAAATAATATGTTAATTTTGTAATTTATTTAATTTTAAATATTAATAATTATAAAATATTGACTTTTAGTTTTTATAATATAATATTTAATAAGTCAATTATGATACTAAATAATAGGAATTTGATTTTTAATGTAAAAATAGAGTGATGGCTTGGAGTAAAGATTAGCGTACAAATTAGAGCATATGGGTTGGAGTAAAAGCATTTTTGCAACTGTATTATTATGTTGAGGGTTGGAGATGCTCTAAAACAGATTCATGTATTTGTGGACACGAACTATAGATTCATACGCTGAATGCATGCAAAAAAGAACACCTGGGAAAGGAAGGGGAAAAAAATCTCACCAGCCTCCGTGTCTTGAGAAATAATCGTTGTCGAGAGATATTGCAAGGGCGACAGCTACAGCTCTCTCTGAGAGACTTAAAGAACGAGCTACATTCAACTCTTGAACCTGACGAGGTGAAGAAGCATAATTCAAACATATGGAACCGTAAATCAGTCGAAGCACAATGAAGTTAGGACGGAAAATTAATCTATGGTGAGAGGTGGATTTAGTCAATTACCCCAGCAGCAGGTGTAACACCAGCGTCAGAACTCCCAAAACGAATCACATACTGACCAGCATCAGTGAATATCTGAAGAATATAAATACAAGCATCTCAGTGATACCAGCACCATTTTATTTTATTTTTTTATATTACTCATGTTGATTCTCTATGCTAGGAGGTTATATGAAATAGCCAAACCAAGAGGAAAAAGAGAACCTCGAATCCGAATCCCCTCCAGTCACGATCTACTTCAGCCAAAACATTCCCATCAATGTCCTTCAACGTAAATGTCCAGTTCCAGAACCCAGGATTCTCAACCACAGCGAACTGTTTGTTCCTACGATGAAGTAATTGAGGATACTTATGAGTGAGGCTACATAAATACGTTTCGAAAGACTTTACAATTGATGAGCATTGATGGAAGATCAAACCTAACATCATCACTTACCCCAAATACAAATCATAGATTCTTCTCCAAAGATGCCATCGCCTGTGAACAACGCCAACTTCCTGTCAGAAGAAAAGGAATCCAATCTTAGAATATCATTCATGGATTCCAAATTAATGGCATACCATTGTTAAAAGTTAAAAATCATGTTGACAAGCAAAAACAGTTGTACTTTTCCATTAATCTCGGCATAGATTGAACTGGTGATCCACCAAAAGGGCCTCCGGACCTAACTTGAAGCAAAACAGGGTAAACAATAGTGTATACAGTTACCAACAAGAAACTTGTTATTTTGTAGATTTAAAAAATATGGAGAATCGTCCTTACCCTGAACAATTCACTGCCTAAACCATCTGTTATATAGGCTATAAAAGGACGTCGTAGGCGAAGCAACTGCAGAAATGCGTGAAGATACCATCAAATCTCGTCAATGCTAAGTAGCCAATATGATATGAAAGAGAGTCATACTGTATTGACGAGCTTGAGAAAAATTTGCAGAGATCGAGTTTTACCTGCCTTGCAATTACATGACTCTGTTCACGAATAAAACCTACAGGCTAAAACAGCATCACATGTGAATAATTTTGAGTTGGATTAATAGAGCTGCGTAACACGTGAAATGAACAATCGCTACACAGCGCAGAGAACCAATGGAGAAGATTCACGTACTGTTTGAGGGTAGCAGACATCAACAATTGCATATCGATTTTCCTGAAATTCCAACAATCAGTATCAGCTCTCACAAACAACGATGGCGAAAGCCGATCACAATCTTACTGTGCAACTGAGATAACAGTAAGGGCAAAGGCAAACTAAAATATTCTAAAAGGCAAACTAAAATATTCTAAGTATTCAACGTCTCAAACTGTTGCAACCTTTGTGATTATTTTGTGAAATAAGATGAATCTAGTCCAAAGCACTGTAAACAGTTAATACTAACAAGAAAAATTACGCCCTTTACACATTATTTTTAACAAGGAAACCATTTACTGCTAAATCTACCATTTACTTTAAACATTACACATTTACACCCATGCGATACCATTTACTGTCCAAATCTACTTTATCAAAGTTGTGGAAATAAAGAAACCAAATGTAAATTCGCTAATTTCTGATAACCATGTCAGCCAACAAAGAGTCTTACCTGCTCAAAACCAAGAACCAAATTGGCCCATTCTATATCTCTGGTGATCAGCAGATTGGATCTAGCTAGGAGGGTTGCGATTTTGGACTGTCATAAATTCCAAGGAGAATTGACAACTATACGTAGAAAACGAATTACCAAATACATGAATGGCACGCAATATTAGAGTTGATGATCAACTTCAATATCAGTCTAACTCTAACATGACACAGAGTCCATATATCAAGTATGCATAGACAAGCAATGTCAAGGGAAGAACGTAGAAGATTATGAAACAACAGATGCATAAATAATACTATTTGGAAACTATTGTGTCAGTCCATTTTCAGGGTGAAAAATCATAACATGAGAGGAAAGCGACAAGCCTACACCTCTTCCGAAGTTGCCGGTTCCAAGACACCAGATACGGACTGACTCGTGGGTGGTTGCTTAGAATCCGACATCAACTTGTTTAAGGACTTGGAATTCAAAAATGGCGTGCCTGACAGAGATCTTTTCATGATGTTAAAACAAATCTTGACCACTAGTAGATATTTCATCAGCAGAATCAACAAAACGACGCATAGATTTGGCAACGGGCTTTGCCTTCTTTCTCTCAGTAACCCAGAGCCGCACAAAGAATTCTCTACTTATCTCTGGGTCATTTTTCATAGAATGTGAGCAGTGCTTGGAAGTCCACCTGCATCCCAAGTCACTATTCGGAAGATAACACGGTATCTTGGTCCTCAACAACGTATCTCTGTAAAAACCGTAACCCATTTGTTGTTGCAAGTAAGAAATACGTTTCCATTTTCAAGAAGTGGAATCCTATCCCAGCCCTCTTTTACCGGAAAGCTTAGCCTCGATCGCTTCGCGAGAAAACCCCATCCCTTAAGCCAGCTCATCTGAACAAAAGGCACACATTAACTTGAATCTTGGAGGTTAAACAAAGTTGCAGATTAAAGTCCATAGCAAAAAGAAAATCGTAACAATGAAGCATTCCTTCGATGTCTCCCACAAATATGATTGGTATCCAATAATGCTCTGCTCACAACATAAGAACCGTGCATATTCACAAAAATCACTCGATAGTGTCGATGTTCGTCAATCATACTGATACATAGAGCATTTTAGCGAAACATCAGTAAATACTCAAATCAGTTGCAACATCACCCACATCCACTCACGACAATATGCCTGTTCATCGTCAGATTAACAGAGCACACAGGAACTATAAATTAGAACTTAGTGTATCTTCCAACTACACTGAAGATGATGATTAAGTTGCATTGATGTTTCAACCCCTAATTTTAAAAAACAAAATTCAAATGGAAAAAAACCAAGAATCCAACTACGAATAAAATGGCAGACGTACTGATAATCTGAGGAGGATAATTGTCGACTCGAGCTTAACAAGTTTAACACGGTGGCGTAAGGAAACGGGCGGTGGTTGGCCGTCGTCGACGATGGAGAGGAACGCGTTCCAAAACTCAAATACCCTTTTCTTGTTAAACCAACAATTTTAATATAAAATCAATTTATACGTTAAAATTACAGTATTGCCCCGCCAACAGAAAATGAAACGGCAAATAATTTGGCTAAATTGCATATAATCTACCTGAGGTTTAAAAATTAAGCACCAAACCCCCCCAAGATATCGAAATACTAAATTTAATATTATATATATATATATATATATATATATATATATATAGACACACACCTAAATATATTATATTATTTCGTAAAAATATACAATGGATAAAAAAATTATAAGGATCTTCATAAGTTTATTTAGCCCATAAATTATTAACTATACACAACTTTCTAATATTATTGAGGCCCACCATAATCCATATTTTACTTACATTAAAAAAGAAAAGAAAGTACAAAATAGCCGTTTCGTTTTAATTAATCTGTACATAAAGTGTAGTTTGTGGTTATGTAATGTTCTTTGTCTTACTAAGGAGACTGACTAAATATGTAAATTATTTAATGTTATTTAATGAATTAAAAATCTTTTTATTTTGAAAAATTTGGTATTAATTATCCATATTATTGGGGCTTAAGGAGTTTGAATTGACTAAAAATTCGAAAACAACGAATTAACGAATTACGAGACACGCATGTAAAAAACCCTCCGAGTAAATGGTATAGAAGGTATGATACCGATACCATACCGAAATTTCGGTATGATACCGTATCGAAAATTAAGGTATACCGAAATTTTGGTATGATATTAGTATGATTTTTTTCCATACCGAAATTTCGGTACGGTATACGGTATTACAGTTTTGGTACGGTATACCGTACCGAACCACCCCTAGTTATAACCAGCGATTAATGAATTCTTGGGACATTCCAAATTCCAGCCGATGCAATCCATAGCTGACAGGCCAAACAATTCATCCTCTCTTCTCTCATATTTCATCATCCAAGCTGAGAGCATAACCTTAGAATGCACATCGATGGCGTGCTCTCTGGCCAATTTAAGACACCTCCTAAACAATTTAGGATCGGGCAAGTACCTGAAGATCGCACATTGTTCCATGTAATACGCATATCTTTCGATATCTGGGATGAAATTCGAGTCTCCTGTAAAAGTATCAGCTAGGACCTCTACAAAGTCAACAAATATGAGGCAAGCGCGGCTGTTGGGATGTGCACTGTGAGAGGCCTAATGGGGTCAGACTTGGAGTGCTGAGCTGTGAAGGAGCGGCGAGCGGCTGTTGCGCAGGTGGCGGTGGATTTAGGGGGACTTAGTGGTGGTCGAGATGCCATAGATCTGGTGGGGTTCGTGGCTGCCAAGAGGCGGCGAGCTAGTTGGCGGCACTGCTACTGTAGGTGATGGGCACTTGAGAGGCCTCTCGGATCAGATCTTATTGAACTATAAGGATCAAAATTCAGCTCCAGATATCAAGCTGTCTCAAGTCACGGACTGTGACCTCATGGGTCACGGCCGTGACAACGACGACCTGAGCAGGCTACAGCCCACTGCCCTGAGTCACGGCCTGTGACCCCATGGGTCACGGCCGTGACGTCAACAAGCTGCGGACACTGCCCCGAGTCACGGGCTCAGACCCCAGAGTTCACGGCCGTGATCCACTTCTTCAGTTGATTAAAAGAGCTGTTCACACTTACAAAGACGCTGGAGTCACCGACGACTTTCATTATATACACTTAGCAATTCGTCTACGCGCCAAAATAAATAGGGCTACTATTCCTCTAACTGTAATTATCTCATTTTCTCATTCACGCGTGTGTTCATCTTCATCACAGTTCTTGGGTGAGTGAAGATTGAGTCTGTAATCTGTAAAAGGGTGTGAATTAATACGAGCTTGATTTGCTCCGTGGATGTAGGAACGATTGATTCCGAACCACGTTAATTCTGCGTTTACAACATCAACAAATTTGATATGGTATCAGAGCGATTTTGACTTGAATTAGCTGCAATTAACTTGTCAATCTGAGGAAAGAACCATGGGAGACGAAGATTCAGTCACGACGCCACCGACCTCCAATCTGCCACCAACATTCACGGTAGATAATTCCAATGTTCCTTCCTTCTTAAGTAATCCGTACTTCTTGAACGCGGGGGACACTTCTGGGCAATTGCTAGTTCATGAGCAGTTGACGGGCGACAACTATGCCACTTGGAGCAGGGCAATGTTGATAGCCCTAATTGGGAGGAACAAGGAGGGATTCGTTAATGGAGATATCGTGCTACCAGTCGCTGCTGATCAAGGAACAGTTACGGCTTGGAAGAGAAATAACAACATTGTTATTTCTTGGATTTTAAATTCTGTGTCTAAAGAAATATCGGCGAGCATCCTCTATAGCTCAACAGCCCGGGATGTGTGGCTTGATTTACAAGAGAGATTCGGGCAGACAAATAAGCCCCGAATTTCCAGCTCAAGAAAGATTTGATGAATCTAGCACAAGGATCACAAAGCATTTCTACTTATTTCACCAAGCTCAAGACCCTTTGGGATGAGCTGTCAAATTACAAGCCAATCTGTCAATGTACTTGTGGGGGGCTGAATCAGATGAGATCTTTTCAGAATGAAGAATATGTGATGGCATTCTTAATGGGGCCAAACGAGTCCTATGCTCAGGTGAGGGGGCAGATCCTTCTCATGGATCCGCTGCCCCCCATAAATAGGGTGTTTTCATTGCTAGTACAAGAGGAAAGACAGAGGTCTATGGTCCCGAGTCATGCACAAACAACTGAGGAGAATTTACGCAGCATGGCACTACTGGCAGCTAAGGGCAGCCAAGAACCTGCAAAGAAATTCCCTGGGAATGGTAGGAAGGATTTGAACAGGGCTGTGTGCACTCATTGTGGCAAGAAAGGACACACAGTGGACACCTGTTATCAGCTGCATGGCTATCCTTCGGGATTCAGACAGGGGGTGAAGTTCAAGGCATCAAGGGTAAACCAAATTGCTGCTGTTGAAGGAGTGCAAAAGCAGGCACAGTCAAATCAGCATGTGATGTCCCCACTTCCCACCTCAGCTGATGCAATGGTGCACCTCCAACTTAATCCCCACCAGCTAGAGAACTTGAAGATGCTGCTCAATCAGCAAGGTGGGAAACAGCATCAAGACAGCACAGAATTATCACTGACAGGTAAAAGGGAAACAGGTACCTGTTTCTCCTTTAACTTACGAGGTCAGGTTAACTTGAGAAGTTG
>JAPQWV010005163.1:0-22000 GCA_027422505.1 Craterostigma plantagineum | reverse complement strand
TCACGGCCGTGACGCTTGGCAATTTCGCTGTCTTCGCGCCGTTTTGCCTCGTTTTCACTCCTTTTCGCCCAAAAGTCTTCACAAGCTCCTTAATATCAAATAAGTCTAAATATGCCGAATAAACGCATAAAATGATTGCTAGAGCTCTATGTAACCCAATTAAATACCACGATAAACGCATTGTAATACGTTTATCATACCCTGGATCTGTTTCAGATTCAACCAGTGGTGTCCATGCCTTGCAGAACGAATTCCATGCTTTGTTGATGTTATTGAAGGCCTGCACTTCTTCATAATACTTGTATAAATATGTCATCTGCAGAGTACCCTTTAGCTTCCGGAAAAAATGTTGTTGCATGCTTTTAGTAAAGCCAACTCCCTATCTGTGACTATAACACATGAGAACGAACGCACCCATCCATCGTCGATTTAAGACAATTTAACGCCCAACTATAATTGGCATCCTTCTCTTTATGCATTAGAAAGAATGCTATACAGAAGGTCATATTAGTGGATCTTACGCCAATAATTTCAAGAAGAGGCATTTTGTATCTATTTGGTTTGTATGTTTCGATCAAAAGCACATGCGGAAATGCACGCCATATCTCCAACGATTTTGGATGGGCGAAAAATAAATCTTCCAACTCTTGGTTAAGCTATTGGAACGACTTTAAAAAAATATAGCCTTCTTCATGCAAAAAATATAACAGCATGCATTTGAGTTTCACCATCTTTTGCCATCGCCCGAAACTTTTGACGAGCATTATATATCGTTTTGATTGTTGAAACATTATCCGCATTATGCTTCTTGAGTGTTGGCAGGATAGCTCGCGGTTTCACGTTCTTTTTTGACAAATCTTCTACTAATATATCTTCATTTTTAGAAAGTCGCCTTGAATATGGATGACCTTCAAGATCCACTGCAGGTTCATGATTGTGTACTCCACATATAACGGTCAGCTTCCACCAATTACTTGGCGTTGATGTTCCCTTTAGTTCAAACGGACAACCAACCTTTTTGTGCCGGTGTTTCTTGTAGAGATTGTTTTTACCACCACGGTCGCATTGAAATATAATTTTCGAACACTTTCCACCGTAGTAAGTTTCTTGAGTGTTGGCAGGATAGCTCGTGGTTTCACATTCTTTTTTGAAAATCTTCTACTAATATATCTTCATTTTTAGAAAGTCGCCTTGAATATGGATGACCTTCAAGATCCACTGCAGGTTCATGATTGTGTATTCCACATATAATGGTCAGCTTCCACCAATTACTTGGTGTGGATGTTCCCTTTAGTTCAAACGGACAACCAACCTTTTTTGTGCCCGGTGTTTCTTGTAGAGAATTTTTTTACCACCACGGTCGCATTGAAATGTAATTTTCGAACACTTCCCACCGGAGTAAGTCCTTGTCTTTTAGTGACAATTATGTATCCAAGACTTGTTCCCATATTTTGCACCCAATAAATTAAATCTTCTCGAGAATCGAACACCTAAGAGAATTATTGTTTAAATTAAACTAGCACATATATATTATAATAATAACAATAGTAATAAAAGATATATATAATAACTGATGAAAAAATACCTTTTCAGTGAAAAATTTTCAAGTCACGTCATCATTGTATCATCACTTTCTCTATGATCGTCATCTTCGATTATTTCGTAAATGTCATTAACCTATATGCATAAGGAATATGTGAGAAAATAAGTATAAAATAAATAAGAATATATTTAACGAGATAAAAATAGAATAATTTCAAGTGCTAAGTTATCAATTACGGTATCATGTTAGCGTTGAATAGGCTTTGTCTATTGGGAAAAGGGAGAGAACTCAAATCCGCGACCGCCGAACACGTCTCGCGTCACCTTCTACCTTGAAAGAAATACAGTATACGGCTCGAACGACCTACACTAGCTCGCACTTATCTCAGTCGCGAAGCTATTAGTACTTAATAGGATCCATCGAATTCTTTCACTATAACTCGTTGGCTCTTGTACGGATTGCAATGTGTTTAAAAGTGATGGTAGAGCTCCTATTTATGATGTTGGGGCATGCTCTAAACTTGGTTAGAATCCATCGTAAGGCAATTTTCCTATGTGATTGGATCCTCCACCACTTAAGGAATTTTTTCTTGTTGAATTTAAGTAAACTAGCCCTATTTAATGATCTTTTACAATTTATTATTTTTAAAGTAATACAGTTTATGCACGTGAGTTTCATGGTGATTAGAGATATGATTGTATATGCCATGTGCAACGTGAGTTTCATGGAAATAATTGTATCTTTGGTTTCCTTAAATGGATATTTGGAACTATCTATTATTTTTTTAATGGTAATTATCTAACATTTAAAATTGGTAGTAATTAATAGTTAAAATAATTAAGTTTTAATTGGTAAGTATGTAATAAATCTACTTACATATTAATTAGGGAGTGTAAATTGAATTAAGGGGTGCCAATAGAATTACCCATTTTTTATTGGGTACTTTTCTATAGACGTCACTCTATTTAATACATTTTCATGTAATACAGCTTCTATGTGGGGGATGTATATCTCTAGCTGTTCCAACGTTATCAGATATGGTGAAGAAGGAAGGAAATAGAAATCTCTGCAACTTAAGTACAAACGAATGTCCAACCATACAATGCAAAAATGAGTTAGCCTGAAACTCAATTATATATACTAATGCTATTATGTACATAAAAACAAGAAAAAAAAAAGGCAATGCATCCCTTTGCGAGATTATCGCAAATCCCAAACGCTGCTTCTATCCATTTATGAACTCCCATTCCAACCAATCGAATAAAAAACCAGACAATCGACATCTCAAAGAGACGAATGTGCACGAAAATCAAATTATACTGAGGAAAAGCGAAAAGAAAAGCAAAAGATGCATGCATTATTAACCTGGCAAAAAATGCAGCAAGGTCACAACCCCTCGAAAGCAGAATGAGAACGATTGCCTGCGTCCGTAAAGACGAAAAAGTTACACACAGTTGTAATTAATTTCTGTTGTTTGCTTAAATAACATAACTTGTTTGTATCTAAAAATAACTGCAAATTTATATTGACAAAATTCGTTTACATGTCTTGAAATTCTTGAGAAAAGCTTGAATATATTAAAGCATGAGTATAATGAACAGAAGAGAACCTGATCACACATGGGACATGAATCACTTCTCTCCATCCATTCCAGAATACAGGCAAGGTGATAGAGATGGTCGCATTTCGTGCTCATCTTTGGATTTCTTCGTCGTACTCTGAAAAGGAGAAAACATTCAACCCAATCTCACACAAAAACAACAGTTAACACATAGTTTAATTCTCTATTCTATCGTACCTTCAAGACAAATGGGACATATATCGTCCTCAACCGAAAGAGGTGGAACGTAAGGTTCTGTGGACTTCTTAAGGTTTAGGTCGTCTTCGAAGTCCCCGTCATCAATCTCCACAAGTTCTTCAAGCTCCTCGACTTTTTCCACCCTGGCCTGTGGTTCTTGGTTTTCAAGAGTCTCTGCGTTTGTGGGTCGTGAGTGAACTTCATCATCATTCTTACCTTTGAGTTCTTCCTCATTTTGGATGAATTTCTATCGTACTCTTCATAGGTGTCGGGTATTGAGGCGGCGTTTGGATTTGTATCGACCAAAAGCTCTGTAGAGAGAGGGGAGACTGTCGCCTGATGAGGTGCACGATTTAGCTACAAAGATAAAAAAAAAAAAAAAAAAAAAAAAAAAAAAAAAAAAAGAAATTTAAACCCAAAAAAAGGCTAATGATGTGAAAATGACGAATACAGAAGTAACTGCAATGTAATAGAAATCTTTCAACATGATCAACCAATAGCTTCAGTCACATTAAATAAGCATGCACAAGATGGAGCAAGTGAAGTTGATACTAGTGCTTTTACCCAAGTCCTATTTTTACAAGCATAGAATACACTTCTGCCACTAAGCTCCCATGAAGTTATGAAATCCTTCTGAATTCACAACTCGCAAATCGGTAGCCCATTCCCACATGCTTATTTTATTTCACTATTCGCACAGTAATGAGGCTGTGCACTCATAGTGTTAAAACACTATGGAGAAGCAATAACATACTTGAAACTTTGCTATTGGAAAATTGGTATGTACATACATTTTCTTCTGACGTCTTTGATGCGCCGGAGCAACAGCCACCCATCTTTTATTTTATCTTATATTCTACACCAGCAGTTTGATACTCCTTTTTATCTTCCATACACTAAAACCATACTACAATGAACAATATTAAGATAAGTATCCACAAAAAAGTAAACTACAACTAAAAGTAGTATGAGTATGATTACAATTGCACAGTCATTCAATAGATAGGAGGTGAAAGAAAACCAAAGACTACTAAGCCATTGAAACGATTGAAAATAGAAGGGAATGACATATGGACACAGAAAGTTACTACTCTAAGCATTCAAAAAATCGATGGAGGGCAATATAAGATCCACATGAACACAAGTACTAGCCGAACTTTTAAGTAGAGAAAACGCTATTTGTACATTGCAAGGAAGAATTCGTTACTGGTCAATTCATAGGAACATCAAAATTCTGAGCTGAATATCCGAACACTGCAGCAGTAGACTTCATGGAAAAACAACAGAACATCGAAATATTTCAGCCGTATACTATGTCGACATCAACAAAAGTATAGAAGAAATTGATTCGAATCTTCAGCAAAATATTCAAAACATCCTAACGATTTAGCGCCTGAAATAAATTTTCCTTCTAAACAGTAATCATAATTGACACTCTCCATTCCCTCATAATACTCCATGATCTGACAATTTATGCACATTCACCCAGACTCTCTTAAATCAAAATGGACAACTCAACTTTCACACCACACAAAAAACACCTTAAAAAGCCAAAAATAAAAACAAAAAAAAAAAAATCAATCACATTTGATCTGCAGAAGCTCGTGAGCAACTTTAATCAGCAATCCAATCCCTTTAGCAAGCCATACTGAAATTGACAAGACGAAGCTATAAATCAATTCAAAAAACGGCTGAAATAAGATTGAATCAACGAAGGACAGGCTGTAGTCAGCATCGAGAGCACACGTCGCACCCAATTGCACATAATCGCACAGCAAAATACCATTATAAACAAAAAAATTTAATGTTAAGGCACGCAATCATCTCACCTATCGATTCGTATTGGTGGGCGCGACGTGTTTCTGTGTGAGTAGTGCGCGAAAGATGATTGTGCAAAAACGATTGGCAGTGACTGAAAAATTGAAGGCAAAATCAAAATGCAATAAGTACTAAACAAGAATTCGACAATAAAGGGTGAAAGTGTCTACGTGGATATAAATGATCTTTAGACCAAGTCTAGAGAGAATACTTAATTCAAGGTTTATGAAACTGGGTTTTCGAACGTACAGAATTTTAGTGGTTTAACAGGTATAAAATTCGATTCAAACGGAATTAAACTGGTATCTTAAAAGTAAATATATATTTTATATAAGATCAATAAAATAATATGAAAATTATACATGTTTTTATGAACTTTTTTCAAACTATAATTATATAAATTAAGGGATAAAGTTAAATAAAATTGCGTGGGTTGTTATAAATTAATCGTATGTCAAGTATTAAATCTATGAGTTGGGGTCAAATTGATAAAAACAAAATAGTGAGCTAGTAAGTTAATTATGATATATAAAAATTAGGGTGTTTTGGATTTGAACTCAAGTCCATTAAGTAAAATATCCACAACTTAACCACATGACAAAAACTAATTTATTAGATTTTCTATTTTCTATAATTATTTAAACCATTTTTATTTATTTTCAAATTAAAAGAAAACAAGACGTGATCGGGACCGGACCGACTTTTTGATCGATCCGGTCAGAATCGGCGGTCCACTCTGGTCCGGTCTTCAAAACCATGACTTAGTTTAAATCTATTTTGATAGAGACAACAAATGGATGGATCAATTATTAATTGATAAATAGATAATATGTGAATACGTATAAATTTAGTCCAATGCTTCATAAAGATGATAGTCGAAACTATACATGTAACGAATTGATTCGTGCTTACCAACCTAATAATCCCTATTCCAAGTGAAAATTTCTCATTTCCATACATCAACGTAAATAAAATGAGTTTGGTCCATTACCAAAAGGGTAACAATGCACGATGGACTAGTCTCAACTCTCAATTTCAGAATGATGTGCAGTGTTTTTTTTTTTAGGCTCCGTTTGGTTCGTGGATTCCGACGTGGAAAAGAAAAAAAAAAAGTACGATTGTACGACACGTGAACCCTAACGTACAATGATTTGATGCGTACCACCACATTTTTCTTTTCTTTTCCGCGCCGATTTCCACGGACCAAACGCACCCTTGGTTAGTTTCCTTATATACACTAGTATATTTGGTAGAGCCGTAAATAAGGCTCACGTTGCGGGCTGCAATTTTTTAGGCCAGCCCGCGTGGGCTGTGGGCTTTGGCGGGAGGGCTAGCCCGCAAGCTGGCCCCCCTTTATTGTAATTGCATATATATGTATTATAATAACATAAATAATATTAAAAATAAATTTTAAATTAATTAGATATCTATTAATGAGTCATTTGTTATATCTACTATTGCCATATTTATTAATAAATATATAAGTAAGGCATGTTTAACTATTATTTATTAATACATACCACTTTTTAAGGCTCGCCCGTCTTGCGCCCCCCTTCTGACAGCTCTAATGTTTAGCACACTCAATGTGTGTCCAAATATATAAATTACTTTATATTTAAAAAACATTATTAAATGTGTTATCTAATAATTTTAATTTAAGAATAAACTTGTAATAAATTAAAAAGAGTACAATTGTAATTATGCAATTAAAAGTAATATTGTAATTAAACATCCAATTGATAGATCAGTTTAACATTTTTTTCTTTTTATTCATCCCACGCTCTTAACATAAGGCAGTCACAGTAGGGAAAGTCAGATTTTGCATCGATGATCTTATTCCAACATCGATTGGCTAAAGTAAGTCAAACATAACATTTGATTTTAATGTACATAAGTTAAACAAGCGCACGCACACACACACACAAGTTAAACACGACTAAAACTGATCTTACACAACACTGTATTCAGACTTTGACAAGTCTTGAAAGTCAACTTTTTGTTGACCATTTGAAGAAGGTTCATCAGTTCTTGAAGTGCACTTTACATCTCCATCCATCATTTCTTGTCCAATTGTGTTATGGTCCTTAGACTTACCCCATATTACTAAATACAACCCAACGACAATAACTAAAGCTCCTGTCACCCTGCGATGGAGAGAAAACAACTCATGATTCACGCTAGGGGTGTGCGTTATTCGGTTAACCGAGCCGAATAACCGAAAAAACCGAAAATTCGGTACAAAACGAACCGAAAAATTTCGTCCGGTATTCGGTTATTAAAAAAAAAATTCGGTAATTCGGTTCGGTATGGGTTTTGGATTTTCGGTAACGGTACCGAAATTTTAAAATTAAAATATATTATATTTTATTAATAATAAAAATATAACTATATTTTATTAAAATTATTTATTAAAAAACGAATATTAAGTATTATTTAAATTAATATATATAATATAATATAACTTTCTTATACAAACCCAAAAAAATTATATTAAATTATATATTTTAATTTAAATATAATTAAAATTCTTTTTTTTTTTTTGAAATTCGGTTAATTCGGTAAAAAACCGAACTAACCGAAAAAAATTCGGTAATAACCGAATACCGAACCGAGAAATTCGGTTCGGTATTCGGTTTTGGAAATGGGGGACCGAAGTTTCGGTTCGGTTTGTACCGAACGAACACCCCTATTCACGCCATGAAAATCATATCCCAAAATAATTCAACAAGAAAATAATTAAAATTTCTCACTTTCCGACGTTCAACTGCTCGGATAATACGAAGGAACTCATCACTGCAACTATCACCATAGTGAGAGGATTGAACGTCGTCACAAAAACGGCCCTTTCTCCTCTATTACAACTCCCGCCACGTAGTAACCAACTCCCGAGCTTATCACTCCCTGCGCTAAACATCGTAGATTTTTCAAATCGATTATCGAAAATTAAGCAATCATTTTTTTTTTTCTTTTTTATGATGTTATACTTGCCCCGTATATGATAGACAAGAGTTTGTTATCCAATCGCAAGGCCATATCGAAGGGTTACGCCACTCGACTGCGAGGGTTAACACCGTTCCTTGCAAGGCCCCAACGATGCAGACCAAACAGGTTAGGGAAAAGCCGATGCATAGGACTTCAACGTGATGGCCTATTAACATGTAACAGTGCGATAGTTGTTAACTATTTTTTCAGTGCTATAATTGACATTTTAGGGGCATGACATTTAGATTTGACATTATATAGACAATAACTTTCAAAAGAAGCTATTTTGGATCAGTATACGCCAGAACCCTAGATTTTTGTCCCAAATTGCTTATTTTTTTAACGTTATAGACCATTATATGTCACCCGCCGAATTCGTCGGATGGGTCAAAATAAATGTTTCTGAATTATAATGTCTTTTAATTGCTTAGTTTTAAAACTTCTTGAACGACTGATGTCACGCCCCAAATTTGATGTCCTTGTAAGGCCACCTCCCTAAATACATATCGAAAGTAATATATAAGCCTTTGAGCATATGAAATAACCTGAATAATGTAAAACGTGGACCAACAAAAACAGCCAATTAAGACCATGAGAGCTCCTTAACTGAATTATCCTGAGATTTCTCGATACGGGCCGGGCTCATATCGGGCTTTTGGGTCCAAGGCATTTGGAGAACGGGGCCCGTTACGAGGGTCATAATCATGGCTCCCCGATGGTCACTAGAGTTCCGACAATCTTTGCCTGGCTATGGACTCTTCTTATATCAACTTTTTCAAGCCTTAGAAAAAATTGAATTGCGACCCTTTTTAGAGTCCCAAAAAATATATACGATTGGATTTTATTTTATTTTAGTTCGACGTATAAGAGGCACCTTAATATCCATGCAAGTACAAATGTTATGGCTGGAAGAACGTTGAGCATAGCTGTGGTAAAAGTTGGAGATGTGTATTTCATTGCAGCGTAGTACAAGTTCTGATCAATAACCGGCCTGTTATTATTAATAACAAAAAGGGAGCAAATAAAAATTAGACAAAATAGTGCATGTGTTTTGAATTGTGATTATATTTACACATAATATGCCTCACAAATGAAGTATGAAACACTCAAGATCACTTACTCTAACAAGGCAAGTATTATAATCTTGTACATAACTGAGAACGTCATTCTTGGCCTAGTTTTCCTGCAAGAAAGACAATAATCTCATTTTCTTTACTTAGGCTCAGTTCTGAGAGAGAGAGAGAGAGAGAGAGAGAGAGAGAGAGAGAGAGAGAGAGAGAGAGAGATTATGATACCTATCAAAGATTAAGGCAAAAGGGGCGACAACTATTGCAGCAACAATATTTCTATAAACAGAAAAGGTGTAATGACTCATTCCACTGTTTAGTGCAGATTTTGCGAATATGGCCATGCCCGAATATCCAAATTGCAAGAGAACGATGGCTACGTAGGGTTTCGATTGCCTTAAGAACTTCAAATCCATGACGATAATACTAATTAAGACTGCTAGAAAAAGTTTTAAGTATGGTTTAACTTGTCTAGTTATGACTTCGGGTTTGATCTTGCATGTATATATATACAAATAAACATTGATATGCATGCACTGCAAGAGAGTTGCCTATTTGTAAAGTGTTTAAGGATCCTAGCTATGCTTAGATGAAAATATGAAAACAAGTTACACTAGTTAGACCGAAACTCTTTTCGTTTTGTGTATTATTATTATTTTTATAAAGTTATGGACAACTTAACATTGTGTCAAGTTTGATGGGTTACAATCGAACTAGATTAATAGTATTATATTTGTGCTGGAAATTTGTATTTGCGTCATATGCTGGTCTTTTACTTTGTTTGGGCCACTACTGTTTATAATTGGAAAAAAAATAGATCACTACAATAAATTTAAAGTCTCGATCATTTTCCTTGAAAAAAATTAGGTGAAAACCCTACTTGAGGATATCCCATATGAGGGGATCAACTATGTATGAAATACTCTATGTTGGTACCGAGAGGATTTTCGACTTAATTCTGTTTCCAAATTGAATTAGAGTGCGTTTTGATTTGCGTATTTGAACAGAATGGAATGATTTAAAATTGGATTTCAAATTTAATTTCAAATTCAAATCCATTGTTTGGCAAACGCTAGGATTTCGAAATTCGGATTTCCAAATGAAACTCGAGCTCGAGAAGCTCGTCGAACTCGACTTCTCACTTTTAAAAAATTAAAAAGTACAAAACTGAAATAATAATAATAAATCATAAAACACAACAAGCTCGCGAGCCGACTGGCGAGCGAGCACCACGAATGAGCTCGAGCTCGAGCAGGCTCATTCGCGAGCCCCTAACGAGCTCGAGCCGGCTCATCGAGCTCGCAAGTCAGCTCAAGTCATTGTTCACCACTAATTATTATTATTATGTTATTATTATTACTTTAGTTGAAGTATTATTACAATTATTATTATTTACCAAAAAACTCATTGTGGGCTCAACTTTGGATTTCGGAAACGGATCATTTGACATTGAATTTTGAATCTGACAAGTAATAAGCGTTTAGAGTTAACATCGGATTTGAGAGAAATCAAAATCTAAATCCATTCGGGACCCGGATTTCAAATCAAAATCCGAAATCCAAACGGACCAGGGAAATATTAGCATCTATACGCTTTTATTAAGCTTCAGGGCTTAGGATAAACTGCTATTGGTCTCTCAAGTTATATTAAATAAATAATATTAAATTATTCGTTGATATTCTCATCTTTCTCTCGCTTTTATTTTGTAGGATAAGGGATGCAGCGATACTCGCAATATTCTCCCGAGACCTATGCGACATGCGATGATGAACTGGAGTGCGATTTTTGCGGATGCCAACATCTCACTAGTGAATGCAGTACAATCGTTACGAGCCTCCACATCGTGGTATGATGGATGAGGGGATAATTGCTATTCTTACACCGGCGATTATTCACATACTCCCTCGTATGATTACTTTACTCCACCTCAAAAAGAAAAGCCCCTTGGGAGATAGCGCTCGAAAAGATGGCAGTGTCATATGAGCCACCATTAGTTGAAAGACATGCCCAACAACATATTAGTCCACCTCAAAAAGAAAAGCGGATTGGGAGATAGCGCTGGAGAAGATGGCAGTGATACAAGGACAGCAGTCCGTACATCTACTTCTACGGGTTTTCAGAGAGTCTAAAAGCGAGATAGAGAATCTGACGTCCCAATTGGAAAAGCTAAGAATGCAGTGTTTGAATGCGAACAAGAAGTACCCTCAACCACATTAAGTCGAATCCGGAAGAGCACATAGAAGCCATTCCATTTAATTGTGAATTAACTCTAGACCGGTTTTGAACCAAGTGAAGCTAACAATGGGGTCGAGTTAGAAAAAACCGATCAACCCACAGAGGCTATTGTAGATTTCGTTCCAGCAGAACCGAGTCTCCCAGGAGTTCTTGAGGATACTATGTTTTCTATGGAGTTGGAGGATCACCAAGAAACTACTGAGGATGAAAGCGACAATTTCGCAATATATGATGTCGTGGAAAAGAGAAAGATGGAGCCTGAGACTTTCGATCCGATTCTACGCTGGGTTATGAAGTCAACATATCATTCAGATAGCATATTCACGGAGGAATTCATTGAGGCATCGATGATCGTTGATTTCACCATTATTTGGGAGCCGAAAGTTGACCCATGGGGAGAGTTTAAGGATTGCGATCACGCAAAGATGTACTCCTGAGATCAAACTTCTCTCGAAAAAAATGAAATCAAGGTGTTCAGTACTTCTACTGAACATGCAGAGTCGTGGACCTTCAACACGAACGAGAGTCGAGCTAACGACTATAAAACAAACGCTTCTTGGGAGGCAACTCAAGGCCTACTGATGCATAATTATTTTAAGTCCTATTTACTTTATAGCCTATTTCAATTTTTTTTTAAATTTGCTCTCATTGTGCCGCCTAGTCACGTTTTCTCGCAGGCTCATATCTAGTTTGGGGGTTGCCCGTTCGCGATGGTTGCTTGTGTACTACCGATCAACCATTCCTCTACAGCGACCGACGTAAAATTCAGGGCAGTGTCACTTCTACTCTCTCTTTGCTTTTAACTTACACATTGAGGACAATGTGCTATTTAGTTTGGGGGTGGGATATGACACATGCTATATTAATATGCTTACATGTTTAGGGATCTATTTCGATCATCTTAGTGGGTATAACTATGAAGGTTGCGATATGAACGTCGTTTGTGGAATCTTCTGTCCATGATGAAAATTTTAAAATTTTACCGTGTCGGGATATGATTCGATGAATTGAGTGCGATAGTCTCACATGTTGCATTGTCGTGATATTAGCATGATTATTTGGCTGTATTGACTGCTTTAGGGGAGTATTGCATATCATGAAGCACAAACCCAGTCATATATTTGAGTTTTTTTAGCCTTCAGAGATTGATTCAAAGCAACTCATTATGCTCGGTGTTTATTCTTGTGTGACACGCATGGACTGAATATTTTCGAACTTGCTCTGTTATGCATGTCAATGGTTACTATGTGGATTTTTGTGTGCGAGAATGAGAAGGGCACTAGGATTGAGTCATTGGCCTAAAGATTTTCCTGCTTACGTATTTACCACTTAGTGAGCCCCTTGAGCCTTATTTGACTTATTTGTTGATTTGGAGCCTAGATATTTAGCCTTTGCCTCAATTTAGCCTATATGACCATGTTTCAATGTGTCAGTTCATCGATATTGTGAAAAGTGGCTTGTTGGTTGAGAATGAGCTAATCGTCGATGCATGTTAGTTATGAACTCGTCCTATGATTTGAATCTCTCGTCGTAATATTGCAGCGGACTAGAAAACTCTCCCCCTTTTGATAAGACGTACAAAAAAAAGAGAGAGATATGAGGGGCTGGTTCGTAAAAAGAAAAAAGAAAAGCGAAAAAAACGAGCGAGAAGAGCTAGAAAAGGAAAAATGATGAGTTGAGTGAAAAATAGGCACGGCGATAGAAGAGCGAAATAAGTGGTGAGAAGAGCGATTCGATTATTGACACGTTTGATATTCTTAGCTCACTTTCCCATACGATGCACCTTTCAAACCCGAGCCCTATTACAACCTTTGATGAAAGACCCTTTGATTCGTGCATGACTTCTACTATATGACTATGATGTGTATATATTTGCAAGTCTAGAGTAATATCTTTTCATGTCGTGAATTGAGCATCTTTATACATATCCCTTGAAAACACCTCGAGCGACTTGAGCGATCATTGTGAAAGTTGTGGATTGATGCGTGGTATAATCCTAGAAATGTCTTTCATGCCATGATAAGATTGCGACATATTACCTCATGCCTCGTGTTTTGACTAGATCGTTCATTAGTTGGTGATTATCTCGACTATATGCTTTTACATTTTCTGAGATAAACTGGAGAATTTCATTGACTGATATTCTATAATCCTAACATAATTTAGTTCTATTCCGCTTTTATGATCGAGGACGATCGAAGCTAGTTTGGGGGTTGTTGATAAGTTAGGATTTTTACGCTATTTATACCCCGTTAAAGCATGTTTTTTTTATTGTTTTTAATTCGAAGATACTTGGATATCCTACCCTTGAGTTGATATTTCATATTTTGTAGATGGGAGCGAAAAGAATCGAAGTCGAGAAACTACACGCGCTAAGCACAATTAAGATAACTTGGGCTGCATTATTATTAGTATAGTTGCGTTATTTGGTTAAAGCTCAGCTCATTATCACATCATTAAGCCCACAAGAGTGTTTCTCATATCAATTGGTGGCATATCCAAACAACGTGCACGCAAGAGTGAGGAAATAATCTAAGCACCCAAGTGACCAATTCAAAGTTTGAATATGTGCATACACGTGAAGATCAAGTCAAGGAGGTGGGTATTATTTTGTCCAAGATCTCGCATGAGAAAGGGAGAAATATTCAAAGATAATGAATAGGTCAAATACTCACAGAAGAAGACAATTTAAATTTGGACGTCGACGGCCACTCTCTATATATAGATACACGCTAAGAATATCAAAGGCAGCGAATAATAGGAGCAGACCTACGGCTGGGAGACGACGGCTGCGAGGAACTTTTGACGGCGAAGAAGACTAGAGAAAGCTAAGAGCGATCCTGAGGGTCTCCAAGGCGTTTCTCCCTCGTCACACGACGGGAGACGCCGGGGCGACGCGTGACGACTTGGACATCGTGAGGGGCGAATTCTATACCTTTAGTACCTCGTTTTCAACAATGTTTTCTTTCAATTCATTGTTGATTTCGTTTATTCCCATGCTAGCTTAATTTCTTTTGTGATTAAGGCTGTGTAAGGCCGGATTATGACTACGTATTTTATGCTATTCATATTTTATTTAATTATATGATTCAAATATGTGTTCTCTATTTGAGTTTAATGAAAAGTGTGTGATCGGCCACCACGCACACGATTCTTGACCTAGTACATGAGACCGAAAAGGTAATTAGAAAGGTTAGATCAAAATATCGAACATCACTACGTAAAACCGACCAGAGATGGAATTCGGTTTCGTATGTGTGGTTTCCGAGACCTTAGGCGCCGAAAGCGTCTAAACTCGGGGAATTTCATAAAGATCGAATGCACGTATAGGAACTACAGTCATATAACATATAGTTGATTGGTTCTCTATTTACGTAGGGTTGCTATTGCAGGACAAATGAGTAGCACGTATGTTAGGAAATTATGATTCATATTGATTAGATCAATTAGATTGCATGAAGACGTAGGAATAATTCGTGCCGAGCATGTGTCTTGATCACGTCGTCGTCAACTGTTCTATCCTCATCTGTTTGCGATTATTTTATTATTTGCATATTTTATCTCTTTTATCAAATCATCAAAACGATAAAAATTCTGTTAGTTTAAATTAGAATTAGGAATATTTTCTTAGAATTAATCGAGCTGTCTTCGTGGATCGATACTCGGACTTCATCCGTTTTACTACTTGCACGACCTAACACTTGCTAGTATTTGAGCGTGTCAATGAGACTTCGTTTTCCAATCACAACAGACCATACCATTATTGTACGTTTTCTTGCAAGAAAGCATTTGCTCGATCGTCTTCTGTTTCATCCACTTCTTTCTTATACAAATTGAGTACCTTTTTTTTATGATTAGTCGTGGAGCTCAGGAAATGGCACGTCATATATAACACACTAAGGTACCATATAAAAACTGTATATGGTACCGTATAAACGCGTGACGTGGTACGCAATACACACATAAAAAGGTACGGCAAGACTGAGAAAATTGATACAAACAGTAAAACGAATACCTCTATCTGTAAAAATTTCTGACATATATACTGATTTGTAAATTTTTTATGGGTCCTACTATTCACACCGCATCTACTATTTACACCCCCCCCCCCCCCCCTAACGCTTGAATTTTGTTGGCTACTTAAATGAATTCAGCAATAATTATATTTTTATTATTTTATGTAGAATTCAACAACATTAATAGCATAGGTTATTCAAAAGCATTAATTGCACCAACAACATTAATTAACTTATTTTATCCAGTGATATAACAATACAATATTTTAATTTACTTATTATTGTTTATTAATAGCCACACATTTAGATTAACTTTAAAATATTAAAATTTTAAAAAATTATTAATATTAAATAATTAATTTAAATAAAAATATTCATGTAACATAAATATTACTTATTATGCAAAATTTAACAAGCGCATTAAAATAACAATAAAATATTCTTTTTAATCAATGCAATATAAAATAATCACGAGCGCAACTAGAACGCAATATTTTTTCGTAATTATTAATACGACTAACATAAGGAGTAATCCATGCTACTGCACATTTGTCTCTGAAATAAACCCATTGTGGCATGATACTCGGCATAGGGTAGCCTTCAGATAATAAAAGTTTGACGTAGTGATTATCATTAACATGACCGATTGCAATAGCAACATGAAGATACCATGGTGGCAGAGCAGACCGAGGCGGTTAGTATGCCAGACTACCTTTGTTGATTATAACATGCAATATCACATTATACTTTGAAGCAATCAAGACACTCATATTAGGCATAGTCATCCACTGCTCATAAGGTGCATGACTACCTGACTCGAAGAAATTTAGCGAATTATAGACATTGAGCCACCCTTCAGAACCAACATGTCGATATATTATAATTTATACATCTCCAACTCTTCAATCAGTTACGTCGAATGATAATCCATTCGTCCTCTTGAAGACCAAGGCATATAGCTATTGCTCGAAAACCACAGTTTCCATTAAATTTTACATCTTGCACTTCTCTGATATAAGGTTGAAGTATAGTTGGAAATTGATGAATATATGGATGGAATGAATGTCGTTGATCCGAAGAGTGACTGTACTTGGTTTTTAATAGAAATTTGTGCATCATCTCGGTCACTGATTTTTTATATAGGTGAACAACTACGTCGAAGAAGTTCTCGAACTGGCGCTGAATTTTAGCTTTATGGGAGGGACGCCCACAGGTCATACGAATTTCTGGTTCACGAAGCAATGTTGTAGATGGTGCAATTATCTCTCTTAACTTCCTCAAAATACTGAGTTTTTCCGTTCTTGACTGCTTTTCAAATTCCGCATTAACCACTTGCAACTCAATATCACAATATAACTCGTCTTCTTCTAGAGACGTGCAAGGTGAAAGGTCAAGTTTCCTCCAAAGCTCGTCAACTAAATCTAACGGGATAGACTGGCCTTTACTGAAATACATTACCTGCTCATGTGCACATGGCAGACCGTGACTTGTACGAAGCTGGCATCCACGACTTTCAGAAATAAATTCAGCTTCTTTTTACCGTTCAAATTCCTTAAATATTATTTCAAGAGCATGAATTGAAACAAACCACGCAATTCTCCATAGTGATGCTCGGTGAATTTATGCCGAATGAGAATCTTGCTTTGTTCAATACTTGCTTTAATAGCCGTAACTCGAGACTCGATCACCAAATCTGATTGTGAAGACTCCAAATACCGTTTTAATTTAGCGTGCTGACTATCTACTCTATTTGTTGTGTGATTTCCGAAGTTAAGAAATTATCGGTCCAAGCAGATACAAACATCTCCTTGTAAGGCGTCAACCAATGATTATTTAGATAATCAATTACACCTGAAATTATACAAGCTTATTAAATTCTTATGAGCATAATTTATAAATAATTTAACATAGAAAATTAAATATACATTAAAGAATACCTGGAAAATCATGTAATGTTGCTTCAAGATATGCCAAGTTGGACAAGTACCCTGATCGACACGTGGTGTGCTAATATGATTTGCAGGTGCGACAAGTGATAATATAAAACGAATACCTAATTACTATCACAAACGTGCAATAGGAAGTGGACCTTTCGTTTGTAGTGCAGTAAATTGAGTAAATGAGTATCGAACACAAGGAATAAATTAAGTACTAGTAGTGACCTATCGACTCGATATTTAGCCTAATAAAATACGCAGATGGCTTTACGAACTATCCTAACATATTACTCCTAAATCGACTAGAGATTCAAAGAACACGCCTAAACTGGTAAGAGAGTTTTCAGATAATAAAGATGTGCTCGAACAAAAAATACCTCGATAAAAGCAGACGCGAAATTTTCTCTCTCCTTGGCTATGGCGAAGAAGAGAATCAGCGAAACAGAGGACGACGGTAAACGCCGCCGCACTCTACTACACGCGATTCAGCAAAATCGGAGCACGATCGGCAAAGTGGATGCAATTGTTGCTGATTCTTCTAGTACTGCCATTGGCAAATATGTTGCACCTATTGGAGTCTGAGCGATGGAGAAGAGCTGCCGACACTTGGGGAATCGCGTATCTCTAATAAAAAAGGCAGCACGCTGAGGGACCGGACGGAATGAGGCTAGTCGTGGCTGAAATTCAATGTCGCTTGACAAAGATCAGGATAATCGCTTGAATGTGGAAATGTCAAGGGGATGGAAATAGGAATCATTGAGGCTGAGGAGATTAAGGATGAGATGAACACTGAATCAGACCCTAGTGTTTGGGTCGAACGTACAGTGTAATTCCTAAAGCGAAATGTAAACTAGGTCTAAATGGCAAGTGCAACAAGGATTGTTCTTAGCTCGGTCGACTCGGTGAGAGGCGGGATAAGATGAGATCCTCCACTTTGATCGGAAACCGATGATCCTCACGCCGTGGAATGAACATAATCAGCTGAGCAAATTGGTGACATGTGCCTATTTGGGTCCAGATGCTGCAGCTGGAGCTCAATATTGGGGCAGTAAAACGCTGAGTAAGCTTGCGAGCTATTGGAAGGCCTATTATGACTGATGATTTCACCAGGAAGAAGGACGAATTCACTATGCTTGGGTCTGGTGGAGGTGAATCTGAATAAACCACTTAAGGATAGTATACAATTCATGAATGAAAGAGGGCAGCTAGGGAAAGTTACTTATGGGGAAGCCGGTCTATGTAATAGTGTAGGAAATAGGGATGAGGAGGAGTAAGCAGAACAAAAAGCCTGGCACCCTGCCCAGTCGAAGCCTGCTCAGGAGAAACAGGCAGAGTCTGGGTACTGATGGTAGGAGAAACAATGCAGCCTCCTAGCTCTGGAATGGGCAGGAGGACCAGAAGATACAGGCAAACATAAGACTGTGAATTTTGGTGATAGAGAAAGGAGAAGAGCATCGTGGGCAGACATGGTCCATCAAGAGCAAACTGGTGAAGTGACAGAACATAATTCACACCCTTCCAAGCAGAGGGTTCAAGACATTGGTCATGGATAGGTGTGCAATATGGAACGTGAGGGGCATAAATGGCCCTGCTAAGCAGAGAGAGATAGCTCTCTTCTGCAATAAACATGGTATTGAGATCATGGGTATGCTAGAAACAAAACTGAAGAAGGGGAATGTGGAAGAGGTTATGAAGAAAGTGTTCTGTGGGTGGAATTTGAGCCACAACCTGGGTAACCATCCAAATGGCAAAATAGTGGTAGTGTGGAGGGGTGCCTCAAACTTGGAACTGGTGGAAAAAGTGAGCAACATATGCATTTTAAAGTATCACAAGCTGGGAGACTAGTATGTTATCTTACTGTGGTCTATGGGCGTAATGACCTGCAGCAACGAGAGAGCTTATGGGAGTCCATTAACCTGATTGGGAGGGCTATGCAGGAACCCTGAATGATAGGAGGGGACTTTAATAATGTCAGGGGTTTGATGACAGAATTGGAGGCTCGGCCATACATAGTAATGAATTTGCTGGTTTCAAGCACTGTACTGAACTGAACCAACTGGTGGAAATAAGAAGGAATGGTTGTAAATATACCTGGTCTAATAAACAAAATGCTGAGAGGAAAATTTGGAGTAGAATAGATTGGGCATTTGCTAATGAGACCTGGATAAACAAGTTTTTTATCATTATGCAGTCTTCCTTAATGAAGGGTTTCAGACCACACTCTTATAGTGATTAGGAGTTGGAGTTCAGCCCAGAAACTGAAGAAGCCATTTAAGTATTTTAACATGTGGAGTCTTGCTCCATCTTTCTGGAATACAGTGGAATCCCAGTGGAGCCCAAGCACTGGGTCAGCAATGAGATCTCTGTGTCAAAATCTGACAAACCTGAGGAGCCCATTAAAGGATCTAAACAAAGAACTGTTCGCAAACATTGTCACAAAAACTGAGGAAGTAAGGCAGAAGCTTGAAGACTGCCAAATGGCACTACAGTTAGATCCTCTCAATAAGGATTTACTGAACAGGGAAGAAAATGTCAGAATGGAGCATGGATTCCTGAGTGTGGCGTGTGATAAATTTCTGAGACAAAAGGCTAAGGCTAGGTGGCTGGAAAAAGGGGACCAAAATACAACATATTTCCACTCAGTGATTAAGTCCAGAGCATACAAAAATAGGATTATATCCATTACTGCCCCATATGGCTCCAGTCTGGTGGACAGCGAGAGAATACAACAACACTTTCAGGAGTACTTCCAAGGATGCTCAGGAAAGACAGATTAGTTAAGATCAAACCAGATGACAGGGTTGCAGCTGAAGGTATACACTGACTTTGGAGGATCAGGTAAAGCTCCTTCAGTCATTTACTAAAATAGAAATCACTGCAGCTATGAAGAGTATACATGCAGATGTAGCCCCTGGGCCAGATGGGTATGGGAGTGGCTTCTTTCAAGCCGCATGGAGTATTGTGGGAGATCAAGTTACTGAAGCCATATGGTAATTTTTTGAGAAAGGGAAGCTGCCTCCCAAGATGAATGAAACAGTGTTATGCCTCATTCAAAAGTGGAGAATCCAAACTATGCCCAGGATTTTCGCCCTATAGCTTGCTGTAACACTATTTACAAGTGTATATCAAAGCTAGTGTGTACCAGATTGAAACCTGTTCTGCCCAAACTCATCCACGCAAACCAGAGTGCATTTGTGGAGGGGCGCTCTATAGTGCAGAACATACTGCTTTGCCAAGATCTGATCAGAGTATACAATAGGAGAAGTGCATCAGCACGAGCACTGCTGAAAGATATAAGGAAAGCTTTTACGACACGGTAGGTTGGGATTTTTTTTAAAACTGGCTATGTCTGCTGAAGTTTCCTATGAAATATGTGAACTGGTTAATGGAATGCATCTCATCAGTGACCTATACTATTTCTTTCAATGGGGCTCAAGCTGGACACATTAACGCTGAGAGAGGGCTGCGGCAGGGGGATCCTATCTCTCCTCTCCTCTTTGTAATCACCATGGAATACCTGACACGGAAATTGCAGCTAGTAGCAAAGGATCCCAGATTTCGATATCACCCCTTATGCAAGAGCATTGGATTGGTCAACCTCTGTTTTGCTGACGACCTAATGATCTTCTGCAAAGGTAGGAGTGGGTCAATGCAGGTGCTCACAGAAGCATTGGAGCATTTTAGACTCACAGCTGGACTGGAGGCTAATGCTAAAAAATCAAGCCTGTATTAGCAGGTGTGGCTGCCCTGGAGATGGAGAAAATACAGAAGAACATTGGGATACCTCTTGGCAGCTTCCCTATGAGGTATTTGGGGATACCTATATCGCCTACCAAATGGAACAGACAGACTTGCCAAATACTGGTGGAGAAAATCACTACACGAGTTGCAATGTTGGGCAACCAGGAATCTGTCATATGCTGGGAGGTTATGTCTGGTCATTCAGTGTTAATGGCCACTCATGGCTATTGGGAGCCATCTTTCTACTGCCTAATGCTGTATCCAAGGAAGTGGATAAGATATGTAGGGAATTTCTGTGGGGTAGAAAGGAAAATGGCAAGTCTCATTCTATGGTTGGGTGGGACCAAGTGTGCTGCCCGAAACGATATGGAGGTCTCAACCTCAGAGATTGTGTTACCTGGAACACTACTTTAGTGGGTAAACAGATCTGGGATCTTGCCATGGATGAAGATGCTCTTTGGATTAAATGGATAAATGTGATATACTTAAAAGGAAATAGCTTCTGGGAAGTTCAGCCTATGCAGGATTCTTGCTGGTACTGGAAGAAGCTTCACCGCATTAAAAAAACTGTTTAAAGATGATTATAAGGAGGGGATATGGCAACAAACTCAGGATGGTAGGTACACAGTCAAATCAGGTTATGAATGGCTGAAGGGTGAGGCCACTGTATTCCCCTGCAGCAAGGCCATATGGAACAGGTATAATGCCCCAAAACACTCTTTCATTACCTGGACTCTCATGCATAGAAGACTGCTAACTGTGGAAAGATTGCTTGCATGGGGACTGGAGATTACTGATAGATATGCAAACTATGTGAAGAAACAGAGGAGTCTATAGATCACTTATTCTTGGAATGTGAATAT
>JAPQWV010005162.1:0-22000 GCA_027422505.1 Craterostigma plantagineum | reverse complement strand
ATATTGCACGCAAATCATATATAGTAAACCCTAGAAAAAGACAAAAACATAGTTATAACTAGCTTTAAGAAAAAAGAGACAAAACAGCAAGTAAATAAAGTCAGTCGAGAGTTACGCTCGTCGTCATGACAACACTTTAACATCGTACGTTTCAAACAAGAAAAACGACGATGAAACCAAGAAAATAGATCATTAGAGAGTCGTCACTATGACGACGGCGGCTACAGCCACAGCGCGCCGGCGTCTTTGAGCAGAGGGACGAGGGCGCCGTTGATGTGGCAAGACATCACCGCCTCGATCCCGCCTAGAAACTTCCCGCCGACGAACACCGCCGGAACCGCGGGCTGCATGTACCGGGACCGCCCTCCTCCTCCGCCGGAGAGCTGCGACAGAACGGAGTGCATCTGCCCGCCGGATGCGTCGCGGTCGATCTCCACGACGGTAGGACCCACGCCGAGGCCGAAGAGGAGCTGCTTGACCACGTGGCACATGCAGCAGCCGCTGAAGGCGAAAACAACCACCGCGTTCCTGGACACCACGGCTCTCACCTTCTCGTACCCGTCGTCGACGTTGCCGGCGACGATGAGGGACGGCGTCGCCGCCGCTACTTGCTTTGCTGCCACCTGCATAGTACTTGTTCCTTTCTTACAGAGAGAACAGAATAACTGATATTTGTTGAGAGCGTTGTAGTGTTTTGAAGAAGATGAACGAACGGAGACGAAAGGGTTCGAGCTTGAGTGCAAATGTAATATAAGCTCCAAAGTACGTAGTCTTTTTAGGAAAGAAAACAAAATTGAGGTTTATTCACTTGAAAAAGGTTCAACTACTATTTCTGAGGTCTTTAGGTGATAGCGATAGTGTTTATATATAAGCATCAGCGTTCATACATTTGTACTGCTTTTATTCTGCAAATGAGAGAGAGAGAGAGAGAGAGAGAGAGAGATGTGTGTATGTATATGTGTATGTATATATGTGTGTACTGTACTAACCCGGCAAAGTCTGGCTGGTCTTTGATTTCTCATATGCATGCGATGCCTTTGGTCAGATACCTATTAACTATCTGTGTCTATATATTTGGTATTTAAACACAAAATAATAACAGTAATATAATTATGGAAGCAAAAATTCTCTAGAAGATTGATTCGGATAGAGATGAGATGATGTTAATTGACATACAATAAGACGCACTGGAAATTTATGAATATTATATCATGGTTGTTGATTGGTATAATCATGTCGAATAATCATGACGTTTGCAGATAATCGAAACCGTTGTGCGTGTTTTATTCGTTATTTATACTTTTACGCCCTTTTAACTATATATATAGTAATTATATTATTATACGGACTTCGATTTAGTTGTTGTGGTCATGTGTTTTTCGCCTGGTTTGTTGTTTACGTTGACTGACTTGGGACGTAAGATTTGACCGCATTCAATCATTATCTCTACATGTCCTTTTTATACACAACTACGAAGGGATATATATTTTTAATCAGCTTATATATTTATGTATATTAAAATCAAGATTCAAAGTGGAGGTTTTATGGGTGAGAAACAGTACGATAATATTCGTCGGTCCCCACCAAATTCAAAGGCCTCCTAACAATATCACAACAATAAATTCAAATGGGAATTTTCATGATATTAAAGAATATCGGCTATCTATGTTTGTAGAGAGAGGGGTATTACAGCAATAACTGAGTAATTTTACAGCTTTTGAAGTAATTAAAGTTTGAGGCTACTAAACTACTAATGCAGCTTGGATGGGGGGAATCATAAGGAGAATATGACTGAGTATGTATTTATGTACGACTTTTTGAACACCTCCGACAACTCGACAAGGGAACGCCAAAACGCTGTCGTTCGACAGATATTCATAGGAAAAGGAAATTTTTCTATTTTTAATTTTATTATTAATATTTTCTTTTTGGCTGATGGTTGGAGAATGGAGATGGAGACACACGACATCTGTGACAGTGACGCCGCCGTCTGATAATTTTAGTAGTATAGGATCGACTTTTCAGTTACAGTCTTATTCCTTATCATTTTTTTTTTTAATTTTTTTCCAGTTATATATACTATATTATTTTGTTTACACACTGTCATCATCAAAGTCATGGTTCTGAAATCGGGTTTTCCAAACGGACCTAACATTTTAGTAATTTAAGGTTTAGTGGTTTAACCGTTATAAAATCGGAATCAAACCGTTATTAAACCGGACCTCTATATTAATAAATATATATTTTATGAATGAATTAATCAAACATCGAAATATAAATGTTATTATTAATTGTTTTTCAAATTAGAATTATATAAATATAAGAATCATAATTGAATAAATGTAAATTGTATAGGTAGTTAAAAGCAATTTTCGTTAGAGGATGTAAAAAATTAGATTAATAAATTTAGGGGTCAAAACTTAACAATAATAAAATATAGGGCTCATAATTTTTTCTATAAAATAAAATATAAAAAGGCTGGGAGGGAATCAAACCTAGTCCAAGCAAATTCATTGCAAAGCCTCTACCATTAAACCAAGCCCACATATTCATCTTATTTCTCTGTTGGGTTTCTTTTTTTTTTATTCTTTTTTAGTTAAATTTAAACCAGACCAGAACCATACCAGATTTCCGACCGGTTCGCCGGTCCGGTCTGGTCTGGTCTTAAAAGCCTTGATCAGAGGTTCGGAAAACTGTTAAATTGAATTTGAATAGAGTTGCATCTGACGATTAGTCATATGGACTTCGCTCCAAGAATATATTCCAAGGGTAATCTACGCTTAAAACATTTAATATAATATTGCTCGGTTAGAAAAGTTTTACAGTTTTGTTTTCTCAATCGAAAAAAAAGTTTTTTAGTTATCCGCCAAGCTTTTCCGACAATGCAATGGGCTCACGACGATAATAGGCATTCTCTGTGATTTTTTGCTTTTAGTGCGGAAAGATGATACAACAAAAAATTTTCACAAAAAAAGGATACCCCATATACTAATATTTCTCTTTTGTGAAAGAGTTGTATTAAGTGTAATTCAAGTTTTTAAACCATACTCATGGATATAAATAAAAAACCCGCCTTTTTAATAATATTCTTCTAATATGCTACTCTATCTATTGCAATAGCATGCAATCCTATGTGTTAGATCAAGTCTTAGCCCTAATGAGCTGCTGCATAGACCATTTTAAATTGTACGAACTCCTCCTATTGGCGCTCTTTCCACAATATGATATATTATAGCTCCAAAGCACGCTCCCAATATTTTTTAGGGGCGTTTCTATATCAGGCCCCATCGTAAGTCCCCTTCTGAGTTCAGCCCCCTTCACATTAAATATCGTTTTAAGGACTAATTCTAAATAAAATTCAACGTAAGGGACATTAACAATTATTTGACGAAAGTGCCCCTTGTAGGCTATTATTATGTTATCATATGTTATTCAAATGGTATCAATCGAAAACTATTTCAACGATCGATTTGCCCTAAATTTTCGAGCATACTAGGCACAAAATCAATTTTGATGTGTACTCGACGATATCAATGATATTACGTCGTCATATTTAAGATTTGTGAGGAATAATTTTTAGAAATTCAGTTACGCAAATAAGATAAATCGAGCATGTTTTTGGTCGAAATTAAAGCTAATATGCATAAATTCGAGAGACTCATAGCTTGAAAATTACGTCGCGCCTTAGTGGTGACTCAATCGTTCGTCCCTCAAGATTAACGAATTGAAAGTGAAATCGCCAGAGAAAATAGTTTAAATGAGTGTTAGTTACGTGGTATCAGAAAGCCTTAAGTGGTATAATTTCCGTAAGGTTCGGTACAATAGTGGCATAAAGTGGTATAGTTACGATAAGAAGCATTACTCGAACTGGTACGAGATATTATTTTAATTTGGTATTGTTTTTATAAAATCAGGTACTAAGAGAGCGTTAAGTGGTATAACTACCATAAGAAGTGGTTTCCAAATGTTATGTAAATGGTATCAATGGAGAAACTATTTCAACGATCAATTTGCCGTAAATTTTCGAGCATAGGGCACAAAATCTGATGTGTACTCGACGATCTCAATGATAGTTACGTTGTCAGATTTAAGAGCTGTGAGGAACAATTTCTAGAAATTCATTTACGAAAATATGATAAATCGAGCATGTTTTTGGTCGAAATTAAAGCTAATATGCATAAATTTGAGAGACCCATAGCTTGGAAATTACGTCGCGCCTTAGTGGTGACTCAATCGTTCGTCCCTCAAGATAACGAACTGAAAGTGAAATCGCCAGAAAAAATAGTTTAAATGAGTGTTCATTATGTGGTATCAGAAAGGCGTAACTGGTATAATTTCCATAAGATTCGGTACAATAGAGACGTAAACTGGTATACTTACGATAAGAAGCATTACTCGAACTGGTACGAGATATTATTCTAATTTGCTATTATTTTTATATGATGAGGTACTGAAACAGAGTAAAATAGTATAATAGAAGCGTAAAGTGGTATAGCAACGATAAGAAGCATTACTCGAACTGGTACGAGATATTACTTATTCTCATTGGTATTAATTTTATAAGATGTGGTTCAAGAATAGCGTCAATGGTACAATAGAGGCGTAAAGTGGTATAGCAACGATAACTATTAGTTATTCTCATTTGGTATTAACTTTTGTAAAATGTGGTACTGAAACGGCGTAAAGTGGTATAATAGAGGCGTAAAGTGTTATAGCACTGAGAACTATTACTTATTCAAAGCTAAAACACTCAGCTTCATATTGACACAATGTCAATAATCCATCACGATCATGGCCTGTATTAGGGTTAGGGATAGCCATAATATTTCGTGGAATATTTGTCACTTGGCAGGCTGCGAATGAGAAGGGAAATATTCGTTGGAGGGAGCATTTATTTTCAGAGAATATATGTCATTTGGCAGGTTGTGGTGCCCGTGGGGAGGAAGTGGTACTGAATAAGCAAGTCACGCTGTTTTGGGCGGGAAAACTGAATCTCAATATTATTTTGGACGGGAACTTTTATGTAGTATATATTCATGTAATAATGTGGTACCAGAAATGCAAGATGTGTTACAGATATTGGTTATAGGATTTCCAATTTTATGTTTCAGAGTATTAGGTCTTAGGGTAAACAATTTTCGGGGTTACGATAAAGGGTTTATTATCGTAAAATTTGTTATAGATTGACGTATATGTTGGTTAGGATATATTTGTTTTAATTCGTAGTGGTAAATATCAAATGTGATGCAAATATAGTTGTCTACGATTTGCATTGGTATACATTTTACATGATCAAAACCTCTTTACTTGACTACTTACTTCATATTTGCATAAACGTGACAAAATCAAGGAACTTGGTGGTTTAAATACATCAAATCATATATTTCCATGATTTTTATTCTTCCACAACCGAAAAAACCAACTTTTATTTACGAAATTATTCGAACCATTAATATGGTACATATAATATATTATCTGGTATTACTACGAATTAATTTGGTATTGTTTCGTAATGTATAGTTACCAGGATAGTATAAATTGTTACCAAAATATTATTAAATGGTATAATTTACATGTGATATGGTATCATATAAAGATGGAGAGAGCATATTCACTGACGGCCCATGAAACTTCTGGAATGTTCTTATTTTTTATTATGAATGGAGTATAAATTGGTACTAAACTACACTGAAGTGGTATAGTTTACATATTATGTGGTGTTGTATAAAGATGGAGGCAGTTTGACGGCCCACGAAGCTTCTGGAGTATAAATTGGTATTAAACTACACTGAAGTGATATAATTTACATGTGATGTGGTATTGGTATTATACTTAAGTAGTATAATTTACATGTGATGTGGTATTTTATAAATATGGAGACGATGGCCTATGAAGCTTCTGGAATGGTCCTATTTTCTGTGGAGTATAAATTGGTACCAAACTATACTTAAATAGTATAATTTACATGTGATGTGGTATTTTATAAATATGGAGACGATGGCCTATGATGCTTCTGGAATGGTCCTATTTTCTGTTACTAGTGGAGTATAAATTGGTACCAGAATATACTTTGTGGTATAATTTACATGTGATGTGGTATTATATAAAGATGGAGACGATGGCCTATGAAGCTTTTGGAATGTTCCTATTTTCTGTTACAAGTGGAGTATAAATTGGTACCAGAATATACTTAAGTGGTATAATTTACATATGATTTGGTATTTTATAAGTTGGAGACGGTAATATGCCATGGAGCTTCTGGAAGGTTCTTCTTTTTTGTTACGAATGGAGTATAAATTGGTAACAAACTATATTTAAGTGGTCTAATTTACATGTGATGTGGTATTTTATAAACATGGAGACGGTAATAGGCCCATGAAGCTTCTGGGTATTTTCTGTTACGAGTGGAGTATAAATTGGTACCAATATACTTAAGTGGTATAATTTACATGTGATGTGGTATTGTATAAAGATGGAGACGGTAAATAGGCCCAAGACGCTTCTGCATTGTTCTTATTTTTTATTACGAATGGAGTATAAATTGTTATCAGAATATTATTAAGTGGTATAATTTACATGTTATGTGGTACGAAAATAGAACTAGTTCAAAATGCAAAATACAGTAAAAAAAGGGAGTAGAGCAATCATTCAAAACACCAAAAGTGCTAAACAAAGTCAAAACACAAGCAGAGCCGTCATTCGACGCCGTTCTTCTTCCCAGCAATTTTCTTCTCCTTCCGGCCACTTTCTTGGCGATCGACGGGGTTCTTCTTCGGAGCTGTCGCAAGTTTCGTCGATGAAATTTCGAAATTGGTCGGGTTTCCTCGATGAAGGGTTCAGATCGGTAGAAAATTCTTTGGGTTTTCTCGATGAAGGCTGAAAAGCTAATTTTAGGGTTTGGGATACTGAAAATCTATTTTTAGTCTCAGCGTATCTTATTACAGATCATTTAATAATACCACTTCGATCTTAATAAATAACACTATATAAGATTTATATACCACTTTATAACACGTGAGATTTAGTCTAAAAAGTTTGATGTAATTTCTGGGAAAAATAAGGGTAAACATGTCTTTCAGCTTGAATGGGTCCTTTTCTCTAACGTAAATATTAGCTGGGTCCTTCTCCCTATTTAAAACATTAAAAAGGCCTGAAACCTACATAAACTTGTTAGGAGGGCCTGAAATCTAATTAGCCCTATTTTTACCAACAAATTTGTCTATACTTTTTTTACCAGTCTCTCCCTCAAATTCCTTGAATCAGATATAATTTACGTAGCCATGTATTCATTTGACTCAATATTCTTATGCTCATTTCACATTGAAAAAAATATGTGCTCCACCGATTCACCTTCTTTAGCGCATAAAATGCACTTGCGTCTACTTGTATACTTATCCCACATTGGATCAATGCCTTTGTTAATCTATGGTCACTTATGCAACACCAACAATATAACAAAGGCATGCCATTGCCAAGGAAATTGTACATGTTCAGGATACCATATATCTATTACTATTCTAAAAGCGAGAATGTGGCCCGTTTTCTTTCCAGTTATCAGGTTGCATTTCACATGTTTATCTCAGATATGTAAACCGACAATATTAGGTTACTAGGTTTATTAATATTTTAATCGAATCAATTATATGTATTATGTTGCGTACAATATATATTGTTCAGTTCCACATTGAACAGACGGTGAGAGCAATTCCCATGCCATTAACACTCAGAACTCAACCGTTCGACTTCCCATGCCAGTTTCTTGGGAATCAAATCAGCTGTGTTGAAGCTTTGGTCATTTATATGCCCGACAATGCCCTCAATCCTTCATCAACCCCTACTTTCCTTTTCATAAGAAGACGTGAATTCTCAAAATGTTTTCCTGTCGAAACATCATGGCATGGATTTCTGCTCCGACAAAGAAATGTTCTCCACCTACACGCCAGTTTCAGGTAGGACGCTCTATGGGGAATGTGGCGACGTACAACATCGTAGGATTATGACGGGTGGTGTTGAAGATGACCTCAGGCAAGGAAGTGACTCTTGTGGACGTGCTGCATGTCCCAAACATCCGCAAGAACCTGGTGTCCGGCGGTCTGCTTAGTAACACTTGAGGCTAGAAAATATGTACTGACCAAGAATGGTCATTTTTATTGGCAAAGGTTACCTCGAGAATGGCCTTTTTAAATTATCTGTAATGCCTATAAAACGCAATATTAAAATCGATGATAATAATAAAGCCAGTTCTTCTTATTTGGTTGAGTTGTCTAATTTATGGCATGGTAGATTAGGACACGTGAGTTTAAACAAACTGAAAATGTTGATAAGTTTACACTTACTTCCACAAATGGAAATCGATTCACAACGCAGGTGCGAAATCTGCACTTAAGCAAAGATGGTAAAAGCACCATTTTTCTCTGTCGATAGAAATAGTTCACTATTAGAACTGATTCATACTGATATATGCGATCTAAAATTCATGCAAACTAGAGGTGGAAAGAAATACTTTATTATTTATCGATGATTGCACGGAGTACTGTCACCTGTATCTTTTAAGTGGTAAAGACGAAGCTCTTGATGCTTTCAAATTCTCAACTTAACTCTAAGATTAAAATAATAAGAAGTGACAGAGGAGGAGAATACGTGGCACCATTTATGGAATTTTTCCGAGAACATGGTATTATTCATCAAACGACGGCACCATATTCACCTCAATCAAATGACGTTGCTGAACGTAAAAATAGAACTCTTAAGGAGATGATGAATGCGATGATAATCAGTTCAGGGTAAACCAGAATTTGTGGCGGGAAGCCATGCTGTCATCAAACCACATTCTAAATATGTTTCCACACAAGAAACGGGATAAAACACCGTATGAAATATGGAAAGGTAGACACCTTCATATGGATATCTTAAAGTGTGGGGGTCCCTAGAAAAGGTGGAAGTACCTAAACCAAAATAGGTCAAGATAGGACCAAAAACAGTTGGCTGCATTTTCATTGGATATGCAGAAAATAATAATGCATACAAATTTCTGGTGCATAAGTAAGAAATACCCGACATGAATTCTGGGATGATTATTGAATCGAGAAATGCTGTTTTCTTTTAGAACATCTTTCCAATGAAGGAGAGAAATGAAATAAGTTGTAAGAGAACTTATGAAGCCGTTGAAGGTTCGCCTCCAGAAGTTAAGGAACCACGGCGAAGTAAACGTAAGAAAGTGGCCAAATTGTTTGGGCCTGATTTATTAACATATATGTTAGATGATGAACCTCGGACAGTGCAAGAAGCTATGTCGACTCCAGAAGCTCCATTCTGGAAAGAAGTTGTAAACAACGAAATTGAATCCATAATGCAGAACCACACTTGGGAGTTGGTAGATCTCCAAAAAGGGTGTAAACCTTTAGGTTGCAAGTGGGTCCTTAAAAGGAAATATAAACTGATGGATCAATGACAAATATAAGGCTCGTTTAGTAGCCAAGGGATATTCCCAAAAGGAAGGGTATGATTTCTTCGATACCTATTCACCCGTAACGAGAATTACGTCAATACGGGTTCTATTTGCTATTGCAGCATTGCATGATCTCAAGGTACACCAAATGGATGTAAAAACGGCATTCCTAAATGGAGACCTCGAAGAAGAAATCTACATCGATCAGCTTGAAGGATTTGTAATACCTGGGCAGGAAAACGAAGTGTGCCGACTCGTGAAGTTGCTTTACGGGCTTTAACAAACACCAAAACAATGGCACCAAAAATTCGATATGACTACGCTATCGAATAGGTTTAAAATCAATGAGTGTGACAACTGTCTTTACATTAAGGGCACACATGATGAATTCGTGATTGTCTGTCTTTATTTAGACGACATGTTAATAACAGAAATCAATCAAAAAATGATTATAAACACGACTACGCTAAAAAATCATTTCAGTATGAATGATATAGGTTTTGGCTGAAGTCATACTAGGGATAAAAGTCTCTAAGACGTCCGAAGGAATTATGCTGACACAATCTCATTATGTTGAGAACGTGTTAAAGAAATTTAATGCCTTCAATGATCCTCCGGTTAAAACTCCTGTAGATCTAAATCTACATCTGGCTAAAAACAGAGATCCCATATCACAGCATGAATATGCTCGAGTGATTGACATTCTAATGTACCTATCAAACTGCACTCGACCTGATATAGCATATTCAATTAGTAAACTCAGCAGGTTTACGAGTAATCCTGGGAGTAATAATTGGATAGCCTTGAGAAGGGTGCTCAGATATCTGAAGCACACTATTAATCATGGCATACTATACACGAGATATCCAGGAGTTCTTGAAGGTTACTGCGACGCCAACTGGATATCTGACAGCAAAGACTCCAAGTCCACGAGTGGTTATGTATTTACCATCAGTGGTGGAGCAATCTCTTGGAAATCCTCCAAGCAAACGTGCATAGCTCAATCTACGATGGAATCGGAGTTTATTGCACTAGATAAAGCTGGCGAAGAAGCAGAATGGCTTCGTAATTTGTTGGAGGACATTCATTGTTGGAATAAACATGTGCCGCCCATTATGATACATTGCGATAGTATGGACGCAATTGGTAGGGCACAGAATAGTATGTATAATGTTCTCGACATATACGTCGAAGACATAATACCGCATGACAACTGATCTCTAGTGGAATAATTGCTCACAACTATGTGAAGTCTAAAGAGAACATAGCAGATCCTTTGACGAAAGGCATTGCTAGAGATCAGCATTATAACGCAGTAAGGGGAATGGGGCTTAAAAACCACACACTCAAGAACGAGCTCGGTGGTAACTCAACCATGATGAGTGGAGATCCCACAAACTTGGTTCAATGAGACAACTAAGCTGAGTGAAGTTCAGTAGTTTACTTGGAATTTCTAGGAAGCTCATTCTCATAAGCTGCCCAAGTAATTACCCGATGACGTGTGGCAAAGGGTAAGCAATTTTGCTTTAATGATGGCTATACCTGATGGTGGAGTATTTTGGGATACTCTACGATTAAAGTCCTAATAGTCGATCACCTATATAAGTGAGAAGTGGGGTCGCTTCAATGGTAACACTTATGAATCCAAGATATGGTTCAAGGCCGAAATGGAGACAACGTAAGAATTGAAGAAATTAGATTCGTCTCAGGTTACACAAAACTTGTCAGTTCAAGACATCATGTTCACTGAACAACGAATAAATTCGATTGCGTTTACTAGGGAATGTTCAAAGCCACAAGCTACCTATCTCGATGCAGTGACGGATCGTCAGATTTTTCTTACAAGAGTCAGCATGTATAGCATTAGCATTAATTTCCATTCATGTGGGTATTGTTGGGGTTTTGAGCCTAATGGGCCATTGGGCCCAAATTGGGAAATTAACCCATTAATAAATTCAGTCCCGATTTTAATTAAATCGGGAAGCCATCAGATGTCGAAACGAGAAATCGTTGAAAGATTACGAATCTACGTTTCACCGGGAATTTAACGAATATTAATACGCTCAAAACCGATATCGGGTGAATGAGAAATTAGTTTTCGAAGTTTGCCCAATAACCATTAAAATGGTTGATAGTGTTTAAGTGGGGGAATTAAGTGTTCCACATTGATTAGACACTAACAAAATATTCATCATATATATAGAAACCCATGTGGGTTTATTCAAAAGGGCTTGCCATGTGTATGGGCCTAAATGGGCTTGTGGGCTCAAGTGGGTTTAAGTAGGCTTGAGAAACTTGTATGATTGTGGCCCAAGTAATAGCCCGGTGCTCGTCGGTGCGAGGCACCGACTCGCATCGAGCCCATGCTCGTGCTCGTGCACGTGCGCGAACCCGTGCCCGCGCCGGTCCTGTGGCCGAGCCGTGCCGTGCCAAAGTGCGCAATTGGCGCTTTGAGGCGCACACTTTGCACTTCGCATACTGCATCAGAGTGAGGAGCATTGAGGAACTTAATGCTCCGACGGGCGGTGACGTGGCGATGGCGGTGAAATGGCAGTCGAGGTGAAGATGAGGTGGTGTTGCGTAAGCGCTGATTGGGCAGCCCAGATGAGGTGACATGACCCATTGGATCAACGGGCCATAGTGGGCTGTTGGAATGGTGCGGCCCAACACTGGAAGTGTCGGTCGGCCCAACAGGAGGTGTCGGTAGCAGCCTCGGGCTGTCGGTCGGACAATCGAACCGTCGCCGGTGGGACATACCGGTGAATCGGGCCGTCAGCCCGAGAATCCGGGCCTGTCGTGGGCCGTCAAATTGACCGACAGTCCAATAGTTGTGAAATGTTGCCGTCTAGTCTCTGGAAAATTATAGAAGCAGTCCAGCAAGTTCTGGAATTTACTATTAAGTCCCTGTGGGAAATAATCTATAATTAGACCCCAAATGAGTTGGAAATTGTATTCACTTTCAACCCACACAAATTGCATTATTCACTCCTATACTTCCCAAAATCCCGAAGCAAGAAAAAACTCTAATTACCAGTACGATTCACCGAAAAATTCTAGTCGTTGTGCTGCGATTATGAGTTAAGAAAAGGTCGTTGTATCTTGGGGACGATCGCTGCTAAACGAGAGCACTGTATATCGGGGTGAATTCGTCTTACGGACAGTGTGTCCAACACACGCCTCGATTGTCGTCTAAAGTCATGGATCCTGATCCTATGGAGAATTTCAATAGATTGTGGAATGAGCTGTTCATCCTCATGTGCTTACTCGTGATCGTTCTAGCCGTCTTCATCAACTGGTTCCTAACCCACTGCAACTGCGTTTGTGGACTGTTAAAGTTTCACTCTAAAAACTTTCCTCGGATCTTCCACAAGGGATAGTACGTCAACCACTGCAGGGCTTCTGAAGAAACACTCCATCTTCTGACTATCTTTGATCGACATTCATCTACTGCCAATCAGATTTCAAAAGAAACAATTTCATTCTACTGCCGCCAACTAGACCGATACTGAAAAGCAACACAAACAAGAGTACATTGGCACCGAGGTTCGTTAAGCTTTCCTTTTATTTTAGAGTCGTTGGTTTGCCGGTCTTCCGTGCATTTGCTGGTTACAGAAACTTTGGAAATTTTAGCATGGACATGAACGAAAGTGACTCATTCGAATCTTGCAAAGTACGTCAGTTTCGTCGAAGTTATAATCGTCTCTACCAGCGAAAATTAGTAAAAGAATAGCTTAAGTATTTTGCATATTGAGATTTGGGAAAAAAACCATCCCTAAAATATGAAATAAGTTTCACATTTTCGACAGACGTGATTTCGTTCTTGGGTTGTTCAGCTGATTTGAGATGTTATGAAATATGCAGTTATAAGAATCACAGTTTGAGTGATATTTGTTTTCTTTTTCGAGATTGTATAGTTTTTATTGCAATAAAGTTTTGCACTTGCAACTGAAATTGGGATTTATTGTTTGTTTTTCGTGTGTTGATTTGTGAGTCGGTCACACGGTACAATAATGAATTCTGCAAGTGTTGAACTAGACAGATCCGCGTACTGTATGGCTCTAACTGGTAGTGTAGTATAGAAATAGAAAGTGAAACCTTTATAAGCACATAACATTTCATATTCATAAACTGCATATTTCACAACTCAATAAATAGGCAATAATCACCACAATTGCACGCACTTATTCATCATAATTATATTTTGCTTTAGAGTTGAGAGGGGTCATATATATGGTTGGTAAGATACAAAACTATATTATCTTTTTGAAAAGAGAAGGGAAATGACAACAAAATAATGAAAAATACATCTTACAAAAATAAGCACGCTTTAGTTCGAGTGGTGGCGTTTCTTTCTAGGGCCTATTGGGCTTTTTAACATTACAAGCAACTATCAGCCCATTACCTGAAATGTAATGAAAATGAAAAATGCCTGAAATGCAATGAAAATGAAAAATGATTACAGCTGTAGTAAATAGTTACACCATGCATGATTTGATAGAATTGATGGTACACAGAGGGATTGTGAGCCGAGTTTCGCTTGTTTCCTAGGATTTTATCCCAAATCCCTAAGTTCTTGACTCCAAATAAACGAAAGGGGAACAAATAGACGTATTATCTTTCAGCAGTACAATTCGAAATAGTTACTGGGTTAATTCCTAGACGTAACCCAACTATATTCTTATACTATATTTCTGTATGCCCCATCGTATACCGTTTCCTGAGAAGAAAGATATCTAACGTGGGTCTGTTGCTTTTACTATCAAAAGATCAAACGAAATTGCAGCTTCTTTATCCTCTCCCGTGAAATTTCCAGCTCATTGTTTTAAGTCAAAGGGATAATTTCCTCTAACAGCTTCTTCATTTATCAGGCCCTCTATGATCTGCAGCTTATATGAAATGAGTTCTCTCTTGTCCTTCCTTACATGTGTTGGCCTTCCTTGCGATTCCTTTACTGAAGCTCCCAAGCAACTCGGGCTTAAGCTCGATGCTTCTACTTGCTCCGTTACAGCTTCGTACCGAGCGTTCGAGCTTCCTACTTCATCATTGAAAAAGAAGATAACTCCATCTGATGGGAAAAGCTCAATTCCCTATCAAGCCTACTCTTAACATCCCTTAAGCTTGTGCATTTACCTTCTTATTTAATCTGATAAAGGAGCTGATGAAGACCGATTTTTCTCCAGTCAAGCTCAAATTTCATGTCAAGCCTGCTTAATTTCTCCTTCCACCATAAATTAGGACACTCCAATCAGTTTAGCGGACGAATCAATATTAGGCCACTCCAATTAGTTTAGCGGACGAATAAATATGTAGCTCCAGCATCAGCACTCTTTGATCGTTTGCGACTACCGATGTAGAATATGCAGACTTTAGATGGCGGCTTCGACGTCGGCATGGTTCGCATGTTTGTCTAATAAACACCTCTAAAGATTTTCCAACTCTTCTTTTGAGAACGCTGGAACCAAAGCATCGCCTTTGAGACACTTCAAACCCCCTCTTTCCTTCAACAGTTTGTTTTCCTGTTCGGATATTCTCCCCAAGCAACACTTGTCCTGAGGTGCCAATCATTCTCCTCTTTATTCTAATCGGCAAAAGACGGTTAAGTCTGTATACTTGAGTTTTATCTGTTTCGGCTTTCTTTTTTCACTCGTGGGCGTTCTTCTCAGCAAGAGATTTAAGTTCTCAATAACCAATTTTTTCCATCGCACTGTTCGTGCTGTCGGAAACCACCTATCTCTTCGGGCTTTAGGTGCGGAAATTTTGAGCTTCAGTTTTAGACGAATCCGCTTTTCACTATGCCGTTATGTTTCTTCTTCGATTTTGAAGAGCTTAGCCTCGAGCCCAGAAATCTTCACCAAATAAAATCCTTCGTTTGACATGAGGCGCTTCCTTCAACGCTTGAATGTCAACCTCTTTGGCTTAAGCTAAGCTTTCTTCTCATCCTTCATCCTTCATCCTTCATCTGAGCAGCTTTCTTCTCATCCTTCATCTGAGCAGGCGCTTCCTTCAACGCTTGAATGTCAACCTCTTTGGCTTAAGCTAAGCTTAATTTGGTAGCATTTAAGGCATTTATTGTCGACGAATCCTACTTTATTATGAGATTACGCTACATGAGGTGTTCTCATTTCTATTTATATATGCCTTAGCTTTATTTGAGTTTCATGTGAGATATGTCTCCTCCCTAAGTAGTTAGGTTATGCTTATTTTTGTCTTGAGCTTAAAGTGTCTTCTTTTATTTATAAATTTATTGTTGATCCGTCGGTATCTAACGTTTGATATTATGACCTTCTAACTGTACCACTATCAGCTGGTAAAAAATAGCTCAAGAATTCATTGACTATCCATCGACAATCAAGCATCCTATTTACTTTCTTGGTACATGATAAACGTTGGTGAAAACTCTCAGCAACATATGTCGGGAAGGCTTCCGTTGATTGTGTACGAACAAAATATGAGTCAAAAGACAGGGTAAGAAAGGGTTTAGCTAATGGAGATATTAACTCTTCCTAGAACCAGTAATGCGTAAACCATGTCAAACCAAGGCCAAAACGCTACCTTTACAATCCGATTCTGAAAGACCCATTCATCTAAGCATGAAAGACAAAAATGAAACTCCAGCCCTTAAGAGTTATTGCCCGAAAGGAGGCATCTCGATCTAAATCTTTTAGAAGAAAGATTATATATATGTCCAATCTCTAGTAATGGTGGGACCAACCAAGATGTATGTCGTCCAACCCGACCTCAGACTCTTTCTTCCCAACCTTTGCTCACTTGCTGTAGATATGGGATTGATTTAGATAACTCACTCTGCATGCACGAGACTTTCTATTTTCAAAGGGGAAGTTACTCAATTTATTTATTAATTTTTTCCTTGAGAATGTTTATTATGCTGCGTTGTTGAAGTTTAACTAATTCACCTTGTCTTCTTTTGCAAAGACCATTGAGGAAAAGTGAATCTTACTAAAAGACATATCCCCGGCAAGAAGAATTTGGTATGCAAGAGTTATGGTTGTCGAGAAAATGCCTATATGCCTCACACGCTTTGGGTCAAGGCAACAAAGGGTCGTCATCGTTGATAAAGAGGTATGAAAGAACCAAAACAACATCCTTTGGGGTAATTTTATCCATATCTACTCCATCCTAAAACCATCGTTAGTTGCAGAATACGAGGATGCAATGCATTATATTTGAATCAGATGTTGACCAACTAGATAGCATCATTCAGCTCTATTGCACGTATTATATCGACCATTTAGGCTGAGGGATGTTAACAAAAGTTTCGCGTTAGTGCCGGAGTCGTGCTACGAGTTAAATCTCAACAAAAGTTGCTACATACGAGCTGTCCCCGATCCATATCAATTATCTTTGGAAACCGTATACGACCTCACATCATTTGAAAGACTAGTGGACAACGATTCTACGAGTCGCATAAGTAAGTTCTTAAGTTGCATAATTATAATTTATAATATGTGCATAAAAGTATAGTGATCTAAATACTGTCTTGACTTCTTGGCCTATTATAACGTTTCTTAACATACATATATTGTCTTCTACTCTTGTAGATGTCTTGTGCGGGTCGTCCATGTTCTTCAACCTCGTAGCACTACAAGCGGGAAAAGGCTGCAGGAATTCGTAATTGTCAATGAAGAGAAGCTTATGTTTATATTTTACATTTTACGTCGTTATACAATGGTGATCGAGCCTATGTTGCTCGTAGGTGTAAGTCGATGCTGCTCATACTGTGGGAAGATTTCCTCCAAATGGAAGCACCTAAACTGGCAAATGCAGTACATACTATGCCGATTGTCTTGGCTACAAGATTGTCGGTTAACATTTTCTATGTTAAGTGTCAAATGCAGCATCAGCTCAGTAATGTACTCCGACGCCAGATATGTGATTATATATGTCGTCCACATGTTCAGTTTTACACAATGACTAATTTATTGATTTGAAGGACTCTCGTTGAACACAACTCTAACCGGCTGCATCTTATTCGATCCGCCGATACCCAAAGCGAAGCAAGTACGCTTGTGGTGCGAGAATTTATTTCTACTTATATGATTATATCTACTGTTTTTTTTTTTGCATTAGTATGCAATGAATCTACATCTGTAACCTTCCATGTCAGGTTAGAAGATCATAAACAAATCATCAAAAAGTATTGTCTCTGAGAAGCTATATGAGAATGATAGGCGTATCACTAAATTAGAAAATTGAGCCAGATTATGTGTTCAGCTGAAGTGGTATTTTGGATCAAGGGTGAGATGTGCATTGCAAAAGCAATCAACAACTGTCGTAATGACGTGTCCAAATTGCGCCAAGATGTGTGAGGCAGACTACATGAACGAGTTCACTTGCTTGCATTATAGTAAAGATTTCCCGAAACCTCGCCCAGTGTAAGAGTTCTAAACAAAAGCCCCCAACCTTCAATCTTATTTTACACTCCTTCACTATGCACTGAAAAGACAAGCATGCTTTGTCATGTGTTTTTATTTACTCTATTGAACCTATTGCATTATAAATCGTTAATTGTGTTTCTTTGCAGATTGCGTTGAGATTGAGTTAAGTGATGGAACTGGAAGCATTGATGTGATTATTGAGAAGAGAGAGGCTGAGAGTGTGTTAGGAATGACTGCTTACGCGACAATTGAAAGTGAACAGGGGGTACGACATTTTTACGATATTTTCCCACTTCTTTATTTTGCCCAACAATAGTTCTTCCTTCATCTTTTCAGGATGACTCGGTGGTCATTTATCGGACAAATGAGATGAAGTCCATCCAATCCCTTTATCATGTTAGAGGGTTCAGCACTTTTTTCAAGGGGAAGGCAGTGGTTCGCTACACTGTTATGGCGTGTCTTCCAACGAACTCAGTGGCTGCTAATTGTAATCTACAACAATCCTCTCACGAACATCGTCCCCTTGACTCCAACGAAGACCAAACATGCTCCTCTTCCACCAACAGAAGGCCAAGCACAACTAGGCATCACTATGTAAATATTTTGTAAAATCAGTTGCATTCTCATTTTACCCCTTGTTGGTTGCTGGTTTTCGGCTTGCTTTTGGCTTGTGATTCGGGCATATGTCTTCATGTTGTCATGTTATCGCTTTTGGGTGTTTGGCATGTTGTTATATTTTGCTATGTACATAGCTACACAGTACGTACCTCTTATGCCTGTATTTGATGATGTTTACTTTATGCATTTTCAGTCAGAACTTGCACTTCATCAAATAAGGTCTTTACTTACGTTAATTATAGTCACAATGCTAGCATCTATCAATAACATGTAGGACATAATTAATATAGAACCTGCCTATTATAGAAAATACGAAATTACCATATACATACATTGCATGCATTCATTATTACCACTTTTCAAATCTACGCTTGTATTCTAATATAAGGTTTTGCAAAAACCTATCGTACATGCCTAATTCAGCTACTTACGTAACTACACATGGTATAATTAAGTTAGATCCATCTCCCGCTACGGGGTATTGTACGAAATACTTGTTTCTTTTAGCCAACAATTACAGTGGTAACAACAAACCGAATTCCATGCTCAACAGCCTCTCCGACCCTTATTATATCAACCAAAGAGACTACAACCGAAACTGCAAGTTAAGCACAAAACTGCAATGTTTCTATTCGTCTTCACCTGCTAAACTCGCTCGACGTACTGAGAAATTTGAAGATGACGATCATGTTGACTTTTTGACGGTGAAGTTTATCAGACAAGCTTCTAGCGTCCAGACAACATCTCCGATGAAAAGGCGACTCTGAAGCGGGAAGCTATTTTATTTGTAAAGACGGATTAATGGACATTTTTCGATATTTTTCGCAGATAGTAGAGAATGATGGTATTACTTCATATGTACTTTCATGCTCGAGTAGTAGTTTGCTTATTAAATTAAACTTTTGGTAATATCTTACTTTTGTTAAGTTTTTGGTTTACGACTACGTAGCTTCGTGCGGTAAAAAATTTATTATCATGTCTTTGTATTAATTTTACAGTGTATAGCTACTATATTCAAAATGCATACTTAATGATGTTTTCCTTGATATCAGGAACACGTTATTTAAGTCAACACGTTATGTAAGTCACTCGCTGTCCAGGCTATGATTTTTATGAATGCCGCGCAACGCGCGGCTTCACTTTCCTAGTATGTGGGTATATGAGAATCGGTCGAGTTAATTTATCCATCAAAAGAACAAATAGCAGCTAAGATATATAGGTTCTCCGTGTCTAATTTCAACTGGCGGGACAACTTTAAAAAACGTGTTTATGATTCAGCCCCTTAAGTTTTAAATCGAATTCAGGCCCTGTCAGTACAAAATTTAGTTTTCGACCATAGTACCGCAAACGCAAACGCAAACGCAAAAATGCAGTAGAACTACTCGAACTGTACTGCAGAGGCAAATGCAAAATGCGGTTTTTGCTTTCTCTCTCGTATTTCGAACGCAAAAATGCATTTGCTGATTTAAAATTGCAAATAAGCCATTTACTTGTATTGAATTATTAAATCAAACATATAGAAAATATATTAAAGTGTATACTACAATTATATTGATATAATACATAATTATTTTAACCTTGACACTTATTTGAGTAATAATTTTTATATCTTATTATTAATTTTTTTTTTATTTATGGGAGGAATACACTAATTCCGAGACTTAATTAGTATTATCTTTTATTTGTACGACGTGTATTTCAATGTATCTCAATTGCTATGTTGTGTAGTTTCGATATTTTCAATAAATATTTTGTTCTATGTTTTTAATATGTACAAATAATGAGTCCCAGATTATAAGAATATTGCTAGTTTCTAATGTAGTAAAATATAGAGGTGATATTGAAAAGTTATAAAAATTGGTATGAAAGTGAATATTACAATAATATTCTTTTGCGTTTGCAGTTGATTGTTGGAGAACAGTTACTGCAACTACGACTGATACTGCAAAATGCGTTTGCATTTGCGGTTGACTGTTGGAGATGGTCTTAAGGACACGATTTCCGCAGTACCACTTCATTGTTCTGCAGTACCACGTCATTGTTATTTGTTCTGCAATACACTTCATTGTTCTGTCGTAAAAAAATGAAGTGATACTGCAGAACAATTAAGTGATACTGCAAAAATCGGGTCCTTAAAACTAATTCATAAACTGACAGGACCTGAAATCAATTTAAAACAGTAACAAGGCCTAGGGCCTCTAACGAAAATGCCCTTAAAAAAATCCACTCAATTCCCCATTTAGAGAGATCTAATATTAACCGAGAGTAATCATGCAATACATTATTCAATTGATGAATATTTGTGGGAATTTCAGCTTCACTAGTAACTCCTTCAGTAATCAAATTAATAATGTTACAGACCTTCTTCAAGTCTATTTTCTCACAAGACAAATTGGAGATGCATTCTTTCTCTAACTTCCAAAAATATAGTCAATTCTGATGCTTGATTTCTCCTTTTATTCAAGATCTGGCAACAAATGTTCAAAGCATTACATTAGTTCTACTTGATTTAAGTGCTTTCTCAGCCGAAGAAGTCGAAGCACAAAGACGAAACCTAACATATTCACAGAAAGGACGATTTTAACACATCAGTGGTTTCAACAGACACAAATCATAATCTTGTCGTTGATATCCTCAGCGAAGGTTTTTCTGAGAAGAGAACCTCATATGCTCTGATGAAGAGCCAAAACCTTTCTCTCCCCGGATAAGAATCCCAAGTTCAAACTACAGAGGAGCAACTAATTTATATGAAAAAGAAACCATATGCAATGCACAACTGCTCTGTAAGTTGCAACAGTGAATTAACATCATCAATGGAAATCTCCCTTTCTCCCTCTGCTACTAATGAACAGCGCATTCAAGAATGAAAAAAAGAAAAGAAAAGAAAAAAAACTTTACCTGAAGCACGGAATCTCAAAAAGAATTCATCTCCAAACAATAAGTCTTCCTCCTCAGCAACATCTTCGCCGCAGCAGCAAAAGGTTCCTCCAACGCCTCGGCCACCCAACTCCCACAACCCTCCACCGTATCATCTTTCTTGTCGCTCGGCCTTATTGCAACCAAAGTCGCCCCTTCTAACACCATCCCATTCGGCAATTCCAATTTTGGGGCGTACCAAAGCCTCATGTTCAGAGCGGGCACGAGCGTCCTCTTTGACGAAGGAGAGTCCATCAAAGGCTTTGCTCTCAATTCAGACAGCTGCTTTCTGTTCATACACAGCGTGCCCTGGCCGTCAACGTCTGTCAAGATTAGCTTTTCAAGTGTGTCGTGCTCGGCGATGATTGGCTGAAGCAGATAGTGCCTCGCCGATGCAGCGATCAGAGAGCTTATCGTCCATACAACGCGGAGTTTCAGGCCGCCGTTGGTGTAAGAGGTTTCGGCGTTGTTACCATCGTTTTCCACTTCGTTACCGCTGCAATAATCGACGGCGTGATTTGTGGTTGCAGTGACGCTCGAAGCGCCGAGGATGACGCAGTTTTCGAGGGTAGATCCGAAGCTCGCCTTCCACTTGAGAAGAACCCCCTCGTCCGTCCCCAAT
>JAPQWV010005161.1:0-22000 GCA_027422505.1 Craterostigma plantagineum | reverse complement strand
AGGGTAGTCGTTAGATTTTTGCGAGCATTATTTTCACGTTTTGGGGCACCCAGATGCATTATTAGTGATAGAGGCACTCACTTTTGTAACACCCAGTTTGCACGCACGTTAGAACGTTACGGTGTTAGACATAGCCTATCCACCCCGTACCATCCCCAAGCTAGTGGTCAAGTTGAAGTGGTGAATCGCGAGTTGAAACGCATTTTAGAGAAAACCATAGAGGGGAACCGTAGGGAGTGGGCGAATAAGTTGAATGATGCACTTTGGGCGTATAGGACCGCATATAAGACCCCCATAGGTACTACGCCATATAGATTAGTCTATGGAAAGCATGCCATCTTCCCGTAGAATTAGAGCATAAGGCATATTGGGCCATCAAGTCCTTGGATCTTGATTTGGGGAATGCCGGCGGAAAGCGGCAACTCCAAATCAACGAGCTAGACGAGTGGCGTTTGTCGGCTTACGATAACGCCCGTATGTACAAGGAACGCTCAAAGGCCTATCACGATAAGAAAATTAGGCAAAGACGAGAGTTTCAGGAAGGGGATAAAGTCCTTCTTTTTAACTCTCGACTTAGGCTTTTTCCAGGCAAGCTTAGGTCACGCTGGTCAGGACCGTTCACTGTTACCCGTGTTTTCCCTTATGGTACTGTTGAGATTTCAGGTACGGAGCAGGGAACTTTTAAGGTGACGGCCATAGGTTGAAGCACTATCTCGCAGGCGAGGAAGACGGGACCGAGAAGGAAGTGTTTTACCTGGACTTCCAAAATTGAGCGAGCAACGAGACGTCCAGCTAAAGACGGTAAAGTAAGCGCTTCTTGGGAGGCAACCCAGGTATTTTTTTTTTATTTTTATTTATGTCTTAGGTAAGGTTCGAAAAAAAAAAAAAAAAAAAAAAAAAAAAAAAAAAAAAAAAAAGAGGTCACGGCCAACTGCTTAAGCAGTCACGGCCGTGACGAACTCCAGAGGCGCTCACTGCCTCAGGTCACGGCCAACTGCTTAAGCAGTCACGGCCGTGACACTACACAGAGGCACTCACTGCCCCTTGTCACGGCCAACTGCTTAAGCAGTCACGGCCGTGACACTTACGTCGCTTTAAAAAAAAAAAAGAAAAGAAAAAGAAAATAAATAATAATAAATAAATAAATAAAAAAATGGCCCGACTACGTCACGGCCAACGACATAGTCGTCACGGCCGTGACGTCGGGCAGAATGTGCCGCTGCCAAGGGTCACGGCCAAGACCCACATAGGTCACGGCCGTGACCTGGACGGATTTAAGGGTTTGAAACCCCTTTCTTCTTCCTTTCTCCTCCCCCACACGATTTTTCACCCTCACCACCTTCGACCTCCGCCCACCAAACGCCGACGACCGCCGCCGCCGCCTCCCAATTCCGGCGACACCCAAACAAACCCTCCATTTCGCTAATTAAATCGACAAGGTATGATTTTCGCCCTTTTTATTCCAAAATTCGGTAAATATGCTCGTAATTGCTAATTCATGGATGCTATTTGCTATAATTCGTCCACTATGTGCCATAGTTGCTACAGATTCGCTTAATTACGTGAATTTGAGGTTAAAATTCGAAATTTTGATGATGAACCCTAATTTTCAAATTGGGGCTTTGTGAATTGGTACCAATTTTGTGTCTCTCTTGCCTCGTTATCGATAAATACATGTTAGGACTACCTTGGGTATGCTTAATTACGCTAATTCGATGTTAAATTGCGAAAATCTTACGAAGAACCCTAATTTAGTTCAATTTGGGGGTCTCGAATTTATCACAATGGGGTGTTCTTCTTGCTCGTTTATAATAATTACATGCTAAGAAACGTTGGGTATGCATAATGTGTTGATTTGGTGCATGAATATGGGTTTGATATGTTTAACCCAACTTGCCCGCTACGTGTTCGTCGAAATGCGCCTTTGAGCTTTTCAAGAATCTTTGAATTAGTATACGATCGTACTGCTGTTTTTGGTCGAGTCGTGCTGTCTCGTACCATTATTTTTTGTAGCTCACATCGTTTATTTCAGGTACTATGAGTAAAAGTCGACCCTCGACCTCACGTAACCCCGCCTCGTCCTCTCGCCCAAGTCGACGCGGACCTCCGCCGACTATGCTCGAAGCCATGGGTCAGTTCACGGACGAAGCTCATACAGCCCGCTACAACAAGCTGAAGGCATGGATTTCATCGCCATGGACCAGATCGATCACGAGACACTGGCGAAGTACCACATCGACCAGCAGGTCGCCCATTACCTATCGACCAGTGGTTGGAACACGTTCCTGGCGATCGACGAACCGGCGTACAAGGAACTCACCCTGGAGTTCCTCGCCACGTTCTCCTACGACGAATGCGGCGACCACTTAATCCGGTTCCGGGCGTTCAACGAGGAGCAGATAGTAAGAGCCGAACGCCTGTGCTATGCACTTGGAGTCCCCGAACCCCACACCGGCCCTTCGCGACATTCTTCGATACACCGAGGTGGACGAGACGGGTGCTGGGCTGAAATCGCCCGACCTGGCGAGCCGGCATACAGCGCGAAGACATCGAAGGCCTCTGCGCTACGAAGCCCGGGACTGCGCTATATTCACCGCCTCCTGACGACCTCGCTTACGCCGAGGGGTGACTCACACGGGGCAGTCACCCTCCGCGACCTGTATTACTTGACCCAGCTGCAGCGAGGCGAACGGATAAATCTAGGAATGGCGGTGGCCCCACGCTTTCAGTGCCCAGGCGGAAGCACGGCCCCACGGTAAGATCGCCGTCGGCCCACTGATCACCAAGGTGATCAAGGGATTACGCTACTGGCCAGCGAACGCGCCCGACATGGAGGTAGTCGGAGGACGCCACCCCGTGAACGAGGAGATGCTAGTAAAGATGAAGATGCTGGTGAAGGCGCCTACCTGGACCCGCTCCAACAAAGTATACATTGGCACGGGATGTACCATGGCCAGACGGACCACGTACCCGTCCCTGACGACCAGCTCTACCTCGAGGGCCCCCACCCGATGGAGACGGACAAGACAGCCACCGGGCCCCCTACTCCTCCGGTTACCACCACGGCGAGTCATCCGGCGTCGCTACCTACGCGTCGGCAGCGGACCTCGAAGCGCTGCGACAGGACGTGTTAGAGACTCGGCGCCGACGAGGAGTACGAGCGAAGGAACGAGAGAGCCCACCGCCAGTACAGGGAGGAGCTGGACCGCTACAACGAGGCCCTGCGAGCCATGGACCAGGCGCTCGAGCTGTCCAGGCGATCGATGGACCTCCTTCGCCCGAGGCAACGCTCACCGCCGCCACCACCACCAGCACCTTAGGGATTTCTTCTTTATCACTTTCTGACATTGCGTTTGCTTGAGTAGTCGCGTGTGTTTCTTTATGACATTGCGCTTATAACTATGTTTCTAGTTAATCTTATGACTACTCTTTTCGTGTCTATTGCTCTCTAGCTAGCGCCAGGATACGCCTAATGGATTACAACACGAACTTCACGCGCACAATAAACAACTACGACACGATCACATCAGGGGAGTCCCGTTCTTTTAAACTTTTTTCCTTTCCTTTTATCATTTTACGTTGAGGACAACGTCAGGTTTAAGTGTGGGGAGGGGATTCTAGTAGAAAACTCGCATGAAATTTTAAAATTTTTTTTGATGTGTCCGTATCTTTTGAGTTCGTTGGAAAGGCATGAATTACTGAATCAGGCATGATTGTTTGCGCTTTTCTCAAGTTGTCTGCATTCTATGAAATTCTGTGAGCAATTAGGATATGCATGACTGATTGAATCATGTCTGCCTGATTAGATATAGCACTGTTTTGAGAGATCCGTACACATAACCCTGTTTCGTGCGAGAGCTTTGAGCCTGACGAGCTTATGCTCATTTTTCTTGTTGTGTGACGTGCCTAGTCTATATCTCTCTAGAACTTGCTTGTTTGATGCGTGTTGAAACTATTTGTGGCGTTAGTGTGAAAATGATGAGGGCAATAGAAATTAAGTCCAGGGCCAAATCTCCCTTACCCCGTATGTATGAAATACCCTGATCCAAATAAGCCTCCAGAGAGTATGTGAACCCTAGTTGATTAGAATATAGCAGAAGTCGAACGTGAGAGTTACTATTTTTCGTGTATGATTTGATGTTCTTCTCTGCTATCCATGAAATGACTCGTCCCTTACTTGACCGTTTTCTGAAATGACCGATCCCTTGCATAAGCCTGCCCATAACCTTGGCAAGATATAGGTTTCCGGTAATATCCCTAGGTACACGGCATTCGCTGTGACGATGTATTCTTTGCGACAAAAGCCGAACCTTGATGTTTTAGGGAATAAGGGCAGTGCACAAAAGTAGAGCGTAACTGAGGTGAGAGGGCAGAAAATGAAAGGGAACTGAGTTGAGAGGGTCGAGCAGAAAAGTCTAGGGTTTTGGAGCGAGAACGTCGAGTTTACGTTGGGACGAGTGACTGTCTGTTTGATCATGCTATATTCTTTGATGATTTTCGATCATGTGTCCTAGCTCTAAGATATAAGTGTTCATTATTATGCTTGCCATTTCATGATTATTCGACGCTCCCCCAAAAAAAGACCCTCGGATTTATACTAGCTCTTTGAATAGTAGAAATGCGATTAACTCGCAAGTTTATGGTAGGGGTTGGACTAGTGCACGAATTGAGCAACTCATCATATACTAGCCTATACCTTGAGTGAATTGAGCGAATCCTTGTGAGGTATGAGTCTCGATTAGCAGTGCGAAGGAAATTCAGGTCGACGAGTGCAAGTCATAGTGTAATGTCCGTGATTGTTTGCTTGATTTTTTTTTGTGTTTTCTAGCTTTGATGATAATTGCGAACAATCGTGCCGATATCTTAGTTTGATGCCTTACCTGATTTTAATTTACTTGAGGACAAGCAAATGCTTAAGTGTGGGGAGGTTTGATAAACGCATTTCAATGCGTTTATCGTACTATTTATTCGGGTATAATAGAACAAGAGCAATTAAATTATGCATTATTCGTATATTCACACTTGTTTATTGTTGAAGGAGCTTAGGACGAGTCTCGGGCGAAAAGGAGCGAAAACGAGGCAAAACGGCGCGAAAAGGAGCGAAACTGCCCTCGGTCACGGCCAGACGCATAGCGTCACTGCCGCGACGAGGGACAGTGAGAGCGACAGAGAGGCGCTGATGATGGTCACGGCCGTGACGCTTAAGCGTCTGGCCGTGACGCGAGACAGAGGACTCCACTGATGATGGTCACGCGCCGTGACCTATGATGCACTTGGCCGTGACCTTGGGCAGAGAAGCCGAGACGCGAGCGATGTTGGTCACGCCTGCGTGACGGCCCATGTCCCAGGCCGTGACCGACTCGGAAATCAGTATAAAAAGCCCCAATTCGACCCAAAAAGACACAACTCACCCGGGATTAACCCTAATCACGAGAGACGAAATTAGCACCAAGGAACGCAGAATACACCCGGAGCGCAAGAGACGAAGCACTCGACGAATCACGCCCAATTGATCAGAGACGAAGATTTATCAAGCAAGCATCAATTTCGCCAGTATTCAAGATCATGACTTCTTCTTCTCTGTTCTCTTCAATCTTCGTTGTTATCGTCGTTATTATGCGTAGCTAAATCCCTTTGTGTTCGGGATTAGATGAACGCTAGGATTAGTCGTATTTAAGACGTATATTATCGTGAATTCGTGTTTTGACTATTTATCGTTCTATGAATATGTTTCGTCGCTTTAATATGTCTATGTGTTAAAGTGATCGTGTGGAAAAACGTTTAGGGCGACAGCTAAACAACGTTTAGGCCGTTCATAGAAGATAGGATTCGAGTATAGGGCGAAAGCAAATACTCGATCCTCGCCGTTAGTAATTATTGAATCTTAGATCCCGCGAGCGTTTAGGGCGACAGCAAATTCGCGAGCGGGTAGGAAATTACTGCGATTTAGTCAAAATCACGTAGGAACGATTTATTGTCTTAGTCGATGACACCTAGCGGGATTCGAATCCCGAGCACTTCTTTATTATCTGAAGCTTCGTATCAGTTTTAAGCGTGCTATCTGAATTTCTAGTTGGTTTAGAACGATCTGTTAGGATAAGTCGTCAAACAAATTGCGTATTTTGTTTAGGCTAAATATCGAGTCGATGGTCACTACTAGTAATTGATTTATTCCTAAGTTCGGAGTTAACTCTCCCACGTTTCCCCTTCTTCCTCGCAAGGAAGGTTCACTAGATCTTCAGTTATACACTCACAGTACAACCTACCCGCTGACCTCAGCTTAATCTAGTGAATCACTAGACAAGCTTTTTACAGTCCATCTCTTCCAAGAGCTTTTTAAAGTCCCTTGGGGAACTTACGGCACCCCGCAAGATCAACGTAAACGTTGTAGGCCGCAACCTCACAACCACTTTGATATTTTACGTCTCTTAGATAAGACGACACCTTCTTTCTTTGTCTCGATGCGAAGACTACATACCACTTGTTTATAGTCTATGTGCTAAGACTCTCACTCAACTAGTTTATTTACTCTCATCTCTCTAATGTGTGAGTGCGGTGTGTGGATTTGAACATTGTAGCTCTATCTTTTGTAACCCACACACTTGGAAGAACTCTCTTGATTTTTCTCTTTTTGGTCTTTCTTCTTCTCACTTGATCTCTCTTTTTGATGTGTAGTTGTTTTCTATGAGATCCTTAGTTTGTTTCTGCCCCGTACTTTTGTTTTTATACGTCTTCCCACCTTGATATATCCGTTAGACTCAATATATAGCCGTTGGGAGCCTTTGGGAGCCTTTGTTGACTTTGGTCAATGCTGTCAGCTTTATCTCTCTGTAGCTATGGTGCAGTAGAAGGCTTGTACACCAGTCAACAGTTTGACTAGTCAATCCAGTCATTGACCGGACCAGTCACTGACCGAACCAGTCCAGACCGAGACCGGTCAGTCCAGTCCCGAAACGACCACTCAGTCTGAAATCGGATCAGTCCAGACCGCTACGGACCATTCCAGTCCAGTCTGACCAAAACCGACACTGGGTTGACCGACAGTTGACCGCGTTGACCAGTATTGACCGGCAGTTGACCGACCCGGGTTTTCGCCCTGAGCCCATATTTGATATTTGTTTTTCGAACCCGCGCTCATCTGCACACTCAATAAATATGTTAGTAATACAGTTACTAAGTGTTGTGTTCATCAAACCGGATTGCTTAGACATTTAAATCCAACAATCTCCCCCTTTTGATTAACACAAAACTTTAACATATAAGAACATTTACTAACATATTCTCCCCCTTTTTGTGATAATCAAAAGAATTTTTCTTTCCCCTTATTACCTCAGTTCGTAATATATCAATATGTGTCCACTTAAGCATATGATTTCACAAATGAGCATGCAAGCGACAAAGTATTTCTCCCCCTATCAAAAATAGATAATGCGCCCCTAAAAATATCTAAACTTCAAGAGATTGTAATCCAACAATGAGAGCACATATGTTAGTTTTATGAGAGTACATATATACGAACAAGATGGGAGATTAGAAGCAAGTATGAGTTGAGTATTGCAAACCGGGGCAGTGCAGTAAGCTTGACTTTGGAGAATAAACTGCTCTTCCTCAGCAATTACTGGGGCAGAAAATTTCACACAACTGCGACCGCCTACGGTCTACTGTGTAGGGAAACTGACGAAGTGGTATTCCGACAATCGTGTGCGAAGATATTCCAGTTTCCGTGACGTTGCTGCGGCTGCGAGATGCTCTGGACTGGTTGCACTTTCGAGGTGCTGCAGTGGACGCCTGTTGAGCTTCATCGAATATTGCCTTTCCTTCAGATATGACCGGGCTTCGAATCCTATACCGTTGCGAAGCTCTACGAGTCTAGTTTGCTGCACACTTGTAGACCGGAATTTCAATATATGTGCGCAAAGTTATGCCAATTTTCCCAAACTGCCTTTTTTCTGCCAGAATAGAGCTGTTTCGGTTTCGTAGAGCTGGGTCAGTTTGCCCGAAACTGCTTATCTCCAGGTGGTGAACGGATAGGAAATCCTATACCATTGCGATCGTCTATGAGTCTAGTTTCTAGCAGATTTTGCAGACCGTAGTTTTGACATCCCAGCAGAAATTATTCCATTTCTCGTACAACTGCTACAATAGACGATGCTCGATGACAAGCTGAGCTTTGTCGAGTGACTTGCTTTCCTCTGAGCATGACTGGAAAGCGTACACCATTGTGATCGCCTCAGATTCTAGTTCTAGGAGGTTAATGAACCGGAATTTGAACATCTGAGGAGAAAGTTCTTCCAGTTCTCGTATGACTGCTCCATTCAACAGTGGTTGATCCTCATCCGAACTTCGACGAATGAGCTGCCTTTTGTAGGGAAGAACCGATCGGTAAATTTGAGGAACTGGTCAACAAATCCTATACCATTTTTGTTCGTCTCTGAGTCTAGTTTGCTGCAGATTTACAGACCGAGAGTTGGACCTCTCAGTACAAAGTTATTTCGGTTTTTTCCAACGCTCCGCAATCTGCCAGCAAACTTCAGAACCGGTTTTCCTTAGTGCATCCTTTACTGGATTCCTCCGCCTGATCCGATACGACTTCTTGATTTCCAGTCTGGTGCATCATCCTTTGGTCTGATGTGTAATCATTGATGATCTTAGAGAGTAGCAGTCCGATATTCAGTTAGTCTCGCCTCAAATCAATGCCGATGAGAACACCCGATTGAGAGGTGAAAACCCATGAACCGATGTAGTGAAATCCGCCGAGTAATGTTGATTCTTTCTAACTTTAATCTGAAATTAGTCTCGAAAAAGCGCTTTAGACTGGTCAACGAGATGAATTTAGGATACGATGTAGTAGCTAAAACTTGTCCTGTCAAGGCCCATATTTCTCGGAATCTTCATCTGATTCATTTCAGTTTTTCCTCGTAGCCATTCTTCGAAGCTTCGAACTGGAATCAAGAATCTGCTTTCTTGTACCTTCTTCTCCCTTGAGTAAGAGTTCTGAATTTGGTTGAACTGCTCTCTGCTCCAAACGGTATGATTGTCTGAATATCAGTCTGAATGTCCGAGTGCACCACATGACATGCTGAACTGATAAGTTCAGCAGCTGAATATCAGTCTGAATGTCTGGATTTTACATTATTTTATTCCCCGTAAAAGCGTATTTTCGACCGTCATTGATCGAAATATCTCGAATATTTACGTTACGTATATATTTCTTGTTTGACAGGTAACAGAGAAAAAAGTTACGAAAACCGAGCTCTTCTGTGCGCTAAGTACAATTATGGAAATTGGGCTACAATCAATCAAATGAATTATTTTGTGGCCTTTGAGTTAAATTTCAGCCTATCAGAGATAAGCCTACACGCGATTTGCTCTCAAAGAAGAAGTCAAGCATACTTACTATATTGGCAAGTGAGGGAGCGATCTTTAAGGAAGTAGAAAGTCAAGATGTGCTTTTGAAGATTGAGAATATTATCAAATATTGGACTTAATTACTCTCAAGTCGGCGGCTCTCTTATGATATATATTCTGCAATTGCTACAAAAGGAGGGCAGCGAATCATAGACGAGCTTTTGGGCAGCGAATAAGAAGGAGACGAAGACGACGAACGACGACTGAGAAGAAAATAATAAAAAGCAGCGAAGGAGCTTGAAGCAGACGCGAGTATTCGAGCCGCAAAAGCGAAGTTTTTTTTATATTTCTCTATTATGCTTTTGAATATTTTGTGCTTTTATTTTTAGTATGTTAGCTTAGATTCTTTTGTGATTAAGGTCATGGTAGGCCCAATAATGACTACTTATTAATATTTTTCTTATCTTATTTGATCGTGTGAATCAAGTCATGTGTTCTTTGTTTGCGCTTAATGCTTGTGTATGCCTGATCAACATATGCATGTTTTTTATTGGTTTATGAGACGGACAAAGTGATTAGACCGGTTAGAACAATAAACATCGAACATCACTACGTAAAACCGACCAGAGATGGAATTCGGTTTCGTATGTGTGGTTTCCGAATCCTTAAGCGCCGAAAGCGTTTAAGCTCGGGGAATTTCATAGAGATTTAATGCGTGCATAGAAACTACAATCCTATAGATATATATGGGTTGGTTCTCTATCGCATAGGATCGCTATTGCGGGATAAACGAGTAGCGATGTCTTAGGAAATTTTACCTTGACTGAGATTCATGATGGTTAGATAGGATAGATTTTATGAAGACGTAGGAGTTATTTGTGCTGAACATGTGCCTTGGTCACTCGTCGTTAATTGATCTTTATTTCATCAATTTTATCTGTGTTTATTTTATTATTTGCGCTTTTATCTCGTTTAATTAAATCATTAAAACTATAAAATTTTCTTAGTCTAAATTAGAATTAGGTTTAATATCTTAGAATTAATCAAGCTATCTTCGTGGATGGATACTCGGACTTCGTGCGTTTTACTATTTGCACGACCTAGTACACTTGCTAGTATTTGAGCGTGTCAAGTTTTTGGCGCCGTTGCCGGGGATAGCTATATTATTAATTTTAGGATTTATTCTGAGTTTTAGTTTAGACGTTTTATTTCTCGTTTATTATTATTATTATTTTATTATTACTATTATTATTATTTTTACTATTTTTGCCAATTCGTTTACGCTGAATTTTCATCTTTTGCAGATAATTCCTATTAGTGCATGGCACGAAGCTCGAGGAACGTACCATTGCTATTCGACGCAGAGATTGAAGCGACGTGTCGGCGAAACAATCGAAATCGAAAGACTGAGAATGGACAATCAAGAACACGAAGAAGAACAGATGGCTCCGCCACGGCCCACTTTACTAAGTCGAGCGCTTCCAGGAATTTTCGATGACAGCGACCCGATTGCCATCCCGCCAGGACAAATAATCATTTGAGAATAAACCCGTTACTATACAGATGGTGACGGGTTCAGCACAGTTTCGTGGGCTTACAAACGAGGACGTAAATTCACATATTTTGAAATTTACCCAAATCTGCAGAACTATTAAGTATCTATGCGTCTCTATGGAAGTGATAAAACTAACATTTTTTCCCTTTTCTTTGACAGGTAAGGCTTCTGAATGGTTCTCATCATTGCCACATGCATCTATCACTAGTTGGGAGCAACTACTGGAGTGCTTTTTGGGCAAATATTACCCACTGTCACGGACCAGCGAAATTAGGAGCCAGCTAGTAAACTTCAAACAAGAAGGTGGCGAATCTCTGAGCGATGCATGGAGCAGATACAAGAGCCTTCTGAGACATGCCCGAACCACAGCATACCTCTGAGCGTTCAGATGCAGTCATTCTTTTTAGGGCTGAGCACGCCAAATAAAGAACCGACGATGGCGGGTGCACACAAAATTTTATGGAGTTAGGCGACGAGGAAGCACTCCAAGCCATCGAGCGAATCGCAGCCTACCCAGCAAGATATACTGAGCATGATCTGGACCGAAGGACGGCTGGGTGCATGAGATAAGTAGCTCGTTGGAGGCGCAGTTCGAAGCCATACATAAAAGGCTAGACCAGATACACTCCCAGGACCCTGAGACGGTCAATCACATCCACAATAGGCAAAGGAATGCATACTCCAACACATACGATCCGAACTGGAGAAGCCATCCTAATTTTTCGTATGGCAACTCGCACTACTTGAAGCCTCCAGGTGTTCAGAATCAACAAATTGAGCCACCAACAAAGCAAAAGGTGGACTGGGAGATAGCCTTGGAGAAAATGGCGGCGGTTCAAGGCGATCAAAATCGCAAGACGGAGGAGAGACTCCAAGGTCTAGAAGGGAGAGTTCAGGAAGGTTTCCATGATATACGGGCTGCAATAAAGGACTTAAACAATGCAAATGGGACAGCTCTCACATACAGTGTCAGATCGCAAACCAGGCACACTCCCAAGCGACACCGAAAAGAACCCTCGGGAGTACGTCAAGGCCATTAAGCTAAGGAGTGGAAGACGCTAGAATCAACTCAGGAGGCTGAGGAAGTGGAGGAAGCAAAAGAGATGGGAAATGACTATGGGAGCAACATCACGGTCACTGACCCAGCTCATCACGGCCAAAGGAAGGACCAGCGAGCCGAAGAAGTCGAGGACGAGCCGGATCCTCTCGCAGTGGAAAAGAAGGTCGACCCACTCCCACCAGTCAAGATTCGACCTCCATATCCCGCTGCATTACGAAGGGGAAAACCGGATAAGCACTTCGAGCGCTTTATTAATATTTTTAAGAAGTTAGAAATTAACATTCCTTTTTGTGAAGCTCTCTTGCAGATTCCGAAGTATGCCAAATTTTTCAAGGAGTTGCTATCAAGCCGGAACAAGCTAGAGTAATATGGCACGATAGCCCTTAACGAAGAATGCTCTGCGGTGCTACAAAGGAAGCTACCACCAAAGCTCAAAGATAGGGGGAGTTTTTCTATTCCTTGCTCTATTGGCTCATTATCATTTACTAATGTTCTTAGTGATTTAGGAGCAAGTATTAACTTATTACCTTTTTCACTTGTGAAAAAGCTAGGGATTGGTGAGCCAAAGCCTACATCTACGATCCTCCAACTAGCGGATAGATCGATCACATACCCACGAGGAGTATTGGAGGACGTGTTGGTGAAGGTTGGAGAGCACTACTTCCAGCCGATTTCGTGGTACTAGACATGGAAGAGGACACCGACATGCCTCTTATTTTAGGAAGACGGTTTCTTAATACGGCAAGAGCCCTTATTGATGTTGGTAATGGTAAGCTCATCCTACAGGTTGGGGATGAGAAAGTTATATTTGATGTTTATAAAGCAATGAAACACCCTCCAGATGATGATTCTTGTTCCTTTATTGATAGTATTGACACATGTGCTCTAGAGTATTTTAAAACTTTCAGGAATAAGGAAAACTTGGAAGCATGCCTAGTCGGAGACGAGTCCGAGGAGATGGCCGATACCGTAGCAAGCTTAGAAGCAAACCCACCTTATCGGAGGTCGGCCAAGCCAAAACTAGAGCGGCTCGATCGATCATTAGCCACACAACCTCGACCGTCAATAGAGGACCCTCCTATTTTAGAACTTAAACCTTTACCTAGTCACCTCAAGTATGCTTATCTGGGCGATCTTGATACTTTACCCGTGATTATTTCTTCCACTTTGACAGTCTAATGGAAGAAAGGCTAGTGATGGTGTTAAGAGAACACAAACGAGCATTCGCATGGAAGGTTACTGACATCAAGGGAGTAAGCCCGACCGTTTGCATGCACAAGATTTTGATGGAAGATTCTTACAAGCCGGTCGCACAACCACAGAGACGCCTAAACCCAGCGATGCAAGAAGTAGTGAAAATGAGGTAATAAGCTTTTGGACGCAGGTATTATCTACCCTATCTCTGATAGCGCGTGGTTAGTCCGACCCAGGTTGTTCCTAAAAAGGGAGGTATGACCGTTATAAAGATGCCTCTAATGAGTTGATTCCGACGAGAACTGTTACGGGGTGGCGTGGTATGCATAGATTATAGAAAATTGAATGATGCCACCCGTTGAGGATCATTTCCCCCTCCCCTTTATTGATCAAATGTTAGAAAGACTAGCTGGACATGAGTTTTACTGCTTTTTAGATGGCTACTCAGGTTATAATCAGATTTCTATAGCGCCTGAGGATCAGGAAAGACGACTTTTACTTGTCCTTACGGTACTTTTGCATATAGACGCATGCCATTTGGATTATGCAATGCACCAGCTACTTTTTAGAGATGCATGCTCGCTATTTTTCATGACATAGTGGAAATTTATGGAAATATTTATGGATGATTTTTCTGTATTTGGGTTTACATTTGATACATGCCTTGATAATTTAGCATCTGTTCTATCTCGGTGTGAAGAGACTAACCTTGTCTTAAATTGGGAAAAGTGTCGTTTTATGGTACAGGAAGGTATAGTTCTCGGGCACAAGGTATCGCATAAGGAATGAGGTGGTGGATCGAGCCAAGATTGACGCGATTGAGCAGTTGCCACCACCTACATCAGTGAAGGGGGTTCGAAGCTTCTTGGGACACGCAGGATTCTACCGACGCTTCATAAAGGATTTTTCAACGTCTATATCTAATTTACTTGTTAAAGATGCTATTTTTAACTTCGCTGATGATTTGTTTGCAGGCTTTTCAAACTTTAAAGGAGAAACTCACCACAACCCCAGTGATGGTCGCACAGGACTGGACACTCCCATTTATATTGATGTGCGATGCTAGCGATGGTGCGGTAGGTGCGGTTCTAGGACAACGCAAGGATAAGGTATTTCAGGTCATTTACTACGCCAGTAAAACTCTGGACGATGCCCAGAGGAATTATGCTACTACTGAGAAAGAGTTACTAGGTGGTATTTGCAGTAGATAAATTTCATTCTTACCTAGTGTTGAATAAGGTGATCATCTACACTGATCGTGCTGCACTTAGATACTTATTTGCTAAGAAAGATGCTAAGCCTAGGTTAATTCGCTGGATTTTACTACTTCAAGAGGATGACTTAGAGATTCGTGATAAAAAAAGTGTTGAGAATGTGATAGCTGATCATTTATCTAGGTTTAGATAATTCGTATGAGCAGGATAAAGAGCTACCTATTGACGAATGTTTTCCTGATGAACAATTATATGCTTTAACCGATACATCATTACCTTGCTACGCGGATTTTGCGAATTATGCTGCTACAGGTGAGATTCCCTCAGGCTTGAGTTTTCATCAGAAGAAGAAATTTCTCTCTGATGCGAAACACTACCTGTGGGACGATCCATTCCTATACAAGATCTATTCTGATCAGGTAATCCGGCGATGTATACCCTCGAAGAGGTGAGCTCGGTTTTATCTCATTGTCATGTGGGGTTGAAGGGTGGACACCATGGACCCACTAGGACTGCATTTAAAGTATTACAATCGGGTTTGTTTTGGCCTACTTTGTTTAAGGATGCGCATGCTATGTTACCTCATGTGATCGCTGTCAGCGTACGGGTGCTAAAACATGAAATGCCTTTGAATATCATGTTAGAAATAGAGCTCTTTGATGTGTGGGGCATTGATTTTATGGGACCTTTTCCTAGCTCATGCTCAAATAAGTATATCTTGGTATCAGTAGACTATGTGTCTAAATGGGTAGAGGCGGAGGCATGTAGTACCAATGATGCACGAGTAGTCATTCGATTTCTAAGAAGCATATTTTTACTCGTTTTGGTACACCTAGGGCAATAATTAGCGATGGCGGTACTCACTTCTGTAATAAGTTATTTGCTAATTTGTTGTCTAAGTATGGTGTGAAGCATAAAGTATCTACCCCATACCATCCTCAGACTAGTGGACAGGTAGAGGTTCGAATAGGAAGCTGAAGCAGATCTTGGAAAAGACGGTGAGCGCCTCAAGAAAAGATTGGTCACTCAAGTTAGATGACGCGCTATGGGCGTATCGCACCGCATATAAAAACTCTGATAGGGACTTCGCCGTTTCGTCTTGTTTTTGGAAAAGCATGCCATTTACCTGTAGAATTAGAACACCGTGCATATTGGGCTATTAAAAAGCTAAATTTTGATTTGTCTGAAGCAGGTAAAAATAGGTTGCTCCAGCTGAACTAGATGGACGAGTTTCGTCAACAATCATACGAGAATGCCAAGTTATATAAGGAGCGTACAAAGAAGTGTGATAAACGCGTTTCAATGCGTTTATCGTACTATTTTTCGGGTATAATAGAACAAGAGCAATTAAATTATGCATTTATTCGATATATTCACACTTGTTTTATTGTTGAAGGAGCTTAGGACGAGTCTCGGGCGAAAAGGAGCGAAAACGAGGCAAAACGGCGCGAAAAGGGGCAAAAACTGCCCCCGGTCACGGCCAGACGCATTTGCGTCACGGCCGTGACGAGGGACAGTGAGAGCGATAGAGAGGCGCTGATGACGGTCACGGCCGTGACGCTTAATGCGTCTGGCCGTGACGCGAGGCAGAGAGGAACGCTAGTGATGGTCACGGCCGTGACGCTTAATGCGTCTGGCCGTGACGCGAGACAGAGGACTCCACTGATGATGGTCACGGCCGTGACCTATGATGCACTTGGCCGTGACCTTGGGCAGAGAAGCCGAGACGCGCGCGATGATGGTCACGGCCGTGACGGCCCATGTCCCAGGCCGTGACCGACTCGGAAATCAGTATAAAAAGCCCAAATTCGACCCGAAAAAGACACAACTTACCAAGATCAAATCAAGACCATCTAGGGACGAATTTAGGGCGAGAGAACGCAGAATTACATCGCGGAGCGCAAGAAACGAAGCAACGACGAAATCACGCCCAATTGATCAGAGAACGAAGATTTATCAAGCAAGCATCAACAATTCGCCAGTATTCAAGATCATGACTTCTTCTTCTCTGTTCTCTTCAATCTTCGTTGTTATCTCGTCTATTATGCGTAGCTAAATCCCGTTTGTGTTTGGGATTAGATGAACGCTAGGATTAGTCGTATTTAAGACGTATATTATCGTGAATTCGTGTTTTGACTATTTATCGTTCTATGAATATGTTTCGTCGCTTTAATATGTCTATGTGTTAAAGTGATCGTGTGGAAAAACGTTTAGGGCGACAGCTAAACAACGTTTAGGCCGTTCATAGAAGATAGGATTCGAGTATAGGGCGAAAGCAAATACTCGATCCTCGCCGTTAGTAATTATTGAATCTTAGATCCCCGCGAGCGTTTAGGGCGACAGCAAATTCGCGAGCGGGTAGGAAATTACTGCGATTTGGTCAAAATCACGTAGGAACGATTTTTATTGTCTTAGTCGATGACACCTAGCGGGATTCGAATCCCGAGCACTTCTTTATTATCTGAAGCTTCGTATCAGTTTTAAGCGTGCTATCTGAATTTCTAGTTGGTTTAGGAACGATCTGTTAGGATAAGTCGTCAAACAAAGTTCGTATTTTGTTAAGGTTAAATATCGAGTCGATGGTCATTACTGTACTTGATTTATTCCTCGTGTTCGATACTCGTTACTCACTTTACTGCACTACAAACGGTAGGTTCACTGCCTATCGCACGTCGGTGATAGTAATCTAGTATTCGTTTTAATTATTACTTGTCGCACTTTTTATTCACACACCACGTGTCGATCAAGTTTTTGGCGCCGTTGCCGGGGAATAAATCGATATTAGGAACACCGTAGTTCGGTACTTTAGCCACTGTGATTTCGACGTTTTCTTTGCTTTTACTGTTTGCGTTATTCGTGTTATTTGCATTAGTAGTTTTCCTGCGTCGTTATTGATTTCGTATTTTTATTCATCGTATTTGTTTACTTTTAGCTAATCTTTATTTCTCACGTACTGAAGATACGATTCAGCGGTGAATGACCCGAGGCCATCCATCGGGTCCCATCGTTGAAGCCGACCCGGATTTCGAGCGGAAGTTACGAAGGAAGCTTAAGTACGATACCGAAGAGCATCCACTAGCTCTCAGGACCACTTAGTTAGCTATTCAGAGGATAGTTCGCAGGAATCCATTCAGAATTCACGTGTAGAGGCAACCGTAGATAGTCCCTACACAGAAGTAGACATGGCGGACCACCGAGTGCCCGTCCATAACATTCCCGAGGAGGAACCATCACTTCAGGACCTCCTCAAGAATGCCGCGCTAGGCGGTACGGAGTCGGCGATAGTCATTCCGCCGATCGAGAACAACAACTTTGAACTGAAGCACTCTTGGCTTCAGATGATTTTCCAGACAGCCCAGTTCGAGGGCAACCCCGATGACGATCCTTACTCTCTGAAGGCGTTTCTGACGGTCACCGACACCATCAAAATCAATGGTGTTCCGGGCGACGCGATTAAGCTCATGTTGTTCCCGTTCTCCTTGAAGTTCAGAGCCAAGGATTGGCTTGAGATGTTGCCACCCCGCTCGATCACCACCTGGGAGGAGCTGCGAGCCGCGTTTATCGGCCATTACTTCCCACTTTCGAAGGTGCTACGATTGAAGACAAAATCTCTTTATTCCATCAGAAGGAGTCTGAAAATCTCTACGAGGTGTGGGAGCGTTACAAGGCGTTATTGAAGAGATGCCCACAGCACGGGATGTCGAAAGCGGCCCAGATCAACCGATTCCACGAGGGGCTCATGATCAGACGTCCATATGTTAGACGGAGCCGCAGGAGGAGGGCTCGTCAAGCTCAACGCCACCGACGCGTGGAATTTGATTGAGGACTACTCGAGGAACAGTTTCATGAGGGGCAATACCAGGATGAAGACGACAGGCGTCTTTGGGGTGAGCGAGGAGACAGCCACTAACGCTAAGATCGAGGCGCTCCAGCAACAACTCGCCTCGACGAACTCTCAGCTGCAGACGGTGATCGGTGCATTGCTCCCCAAGTCCGGGCAGACTCAACCCGTGAATGCCGTAACGACCACCGCACCGACGCAGCATACGCCTTACGTGCCCTTGTGCGGGATTTGTGGCGCAGCCCACGAGACATCAGAATGCCAACTCGGGCAATCGGTGGAGCACGTAGACTATATGGGGAATTACCAAGGCGGCCAGCGAAGTTTCCAGCCTCGGGCGCACCCAAACCTGGCGTACGGGAGTCAGAACCATCAGAGCCAAGGACCACCAGGATTCCAGCCCAGACAGTCCGGATTCCAAAACGGGCCACCACGACAATACCAGAATGCGCCCGCGGGAGGATCCGACGACATGAGGGAGATGAAGGACATGATGAAGACGCTCCTCACGAATTTCAGTAGTACCACCGCAGCCCACGAGAGCCGTATGACGAAGATGGAGGAATACATGGAGGCGAATGACTTGCGTGCTTAGAACACGGACGCCTCACTCAAAAAGCTGGAGCAACAAATGGGCCAAATGGCGAAGCAGTTGGCGGCGCGTACTCAGGGATCACTCCCAAGCTACACTGAGCCGAATCCTAAGGAGAACTGTAAGGCGGTGAGGCTGAGGAATGGGCGAGAGTTGCAAGAAGTGCCCGCCTCGAAGAAGGCCAAGGAGACTGCCAACTTTGAGAGCCACGACGAGCCCGAAGTTGAGGAGATCAGAAACGACGACGTCGAGAAGGCCGACGCTGAGAAGGAGAAAGTCGAGCCCGAGAAGGAAAAGGTGACGGAGATCCAGCGACCACCGGTGAAGCCATACCAGCCGAAGATTCCGTACCCGGCTCGACTGAAAAAGGACAAGAACGAGGCGCAGTTTGGTAAATTTATGGGTATGTGTAAGGAATTGCATATTAACTTACCTTTTGTTTGAAGCTATTACGCAGATGCCCAGCTTCGCCAAGTTCTTGAAGGACTTGCTGACGAACAGAAGGAAGCTCGAACACGTCTCCACCGTCTGCCTACGAGGAGAGTGCTCGGCGATTCTCCAAAGCAAGATTCCTAAGAAGCTGAAGGATCCAGGGAGTTTTACGATTCCCTGCCTTATAGGAGATTTAGTAATTGAGCGTGCGTTAGCCGATCTAGGCGCTAGTATTAATCTCATGCCGTATTCCATGTTTAAGCGTTTAGGTCTAGGCGAACCACGACCCACTAGGATGAGCCTCCAATTAGCGGATAGGTCGTTAAAGTACCCTCGAGGTGTTATCGAGGATGTCTTAGTTAAAGTTGATAAGTTTGTGATTCCGCAGATTTCGTTATTTTAGATATGGAGGAAGACGAGAATGTTCCCTTGATCTTAGGTAGACCGTTCCTAGCAACGGGGGAGACCATGATAGACGTTAGGAATGGGACTTTGACCCTGACAGTAGACGGCGAGAAGTTACCTTTAATATGGCCGACTCAATGAAAAAGAGCGGCGAGCAAGATGATAAGTGTTACTTTTTGGACGTATTTGACCACGACTTTCTTTTCTCCGTGCAAGGTCTGTCACAGGTCGCCGATCCGGACATACACACGCTTATGGCCATCGACGAGTGTGGGGAGGAAGCCGACGAGCCTATTCTAGCCATCGATGGGAGCAGCGAAGAGGACAAGGAAAAGAGCTCGGTCGAGGAGCCACCGGTCTTGGAATTGAAGCCGCTGCCCGACCACCTCGAGTACGCATTTTTGAGCAACAATGGAGGGCTGTCGGTCATCATCTCGTCAAACCTTGACGACGGACAGAAGGGCCAGCTTTTAGACGTATTGAAGGCGCACAAGAAGGCCTTGGCGTGGAAGATATCCGACATAAGGGGTATCAATCCGAGCTACTGCACGCACAAGATCCTCATGGAGGATGACTTCAAGCCGGTTGCTCAACGTCAAAGGCGCCTCAATCCCAACATGAAGGACGTTGTCAAGAAGGAAGTGATCAAGCTGCTAGACGCGGGGATGATCTATCCCATTTCGGACAGCGCATGGGTCAGCCCGGTCCAAGTGGTCCCAAAGAAAGGAGGCATGGCGGTCGTCACCAACGACAAGAACGAACTGATCCCGACGAGGACCGTGACTGGATGGCGCGTCTGCATCGACTATAGGAAGTTGAACGATGCGACGAGAAAAGACCACTTTCCCTTACCATTTATTGATCAAATGTTGGAAAAGCTAGCGGGTCACTCATTTTATTGTTTCCTTGATGGTTTGTCAGGGTATTTACAGATCCCCATAGCACCCGAGGACCAAGAAAGACGACGTTCACTTGCCCGTTCGGGACATTTGCATACCGAAGGATGCCATTCGGACTTTGCAACGCCCCAGCCACCTTCAAGCGATGCATGATGGCCATATTCGACGAACTGGTAGGTGAGGTAATGGAGGTATTCATGACGATTTCTCTGTCTTCGGTTCCTCGTTTGATGCATGTTTATCGAATCTGAAGCTCGTGCTCGCACGATGCGAGGAAACGAATCTAGCACTTAATTGGGAAAAGTGCCACTTCATGGTTCGGGAGGGTATAGTTCTCGGTCACAAGATTTCCTCTAAAGGAATCGAAGTTGACCGAGCTAAGTTAGAGACGATAGAAAAATTGCCCGTCCCCTCGAACGTGAGGTCAGTTAGAAGCTTTCTAGGACATGCAGGATTTTATCGTAGGTTTATCAAAGATTTCTCTAAGATCGCACGTCCTATGTCTAGATTGTTAGAGAAAGATGCCCCGTTTGATTTCAATGACGAATGCCTGCATGCTTTTAATTTGCTCAAGGAGCGATTAGTCACAGCACCTATTATGGTAGCCCCTGATTGGGGGCTGCCCTTTGAACTAATGTGTGATGCTAGTGACTATGCAGTTGGGGCCGTACTAGGGCAGCGCAAGGACAACCATTTCAGGCCGATCTACTACGCGAGTAAGACATTAGACGCAGCCCAGGCCAATTACACGACCACCGAAAAGGAGCTGTTGGCCGTCGTGTTTGCTTTCGACAAGTTCAGGTCATATCTTATCCTTTCTAAAGTCATCGTTTTTACTGACCACTTCTGCTCTTAAGTACTTGTTAGCAAAGCCCGACGCCAAGCCACGACTGATTCGGTGGATCCTACTACTGCAAGAGTTCGACATAGAGATCCGCGACAAGAAGGGTGCGGAGAACCTAGCGGCGGACCACCTCTCTCGATTAGAGGAGTCCGAGATATATCGTAAGGACGGAAGGGCGATACACGATCGGTTTCCAGACGAGCACCTCTACGCGATACACGTGGTAAGTGACGACACCCCTTGGTTTGCAGATTATGCGAACTATCTTGTTGCAAGGGTCCTACCAAAGGAGTACACAAGTCAGCAAAAGAAGAAATTCTTTTCTGAGTTGAGGTACTACTTTTGGGAAGACCCGTATCTTTTCAGGCGGTGTGCGGACCAGGTGATACGGCGATGCATTGCTGCTCCAGAATCTACACAGATCCTTCAATGGACCGACCGGAGGACATTATGCAGCAAATCGTACTGCTCAGAAGGTGTTGGAGAGCGGATTCTATTGGCCACGATCTTCAAGGACGCTCAAAGGTACGTTGACACTTGTGATCAGTGTCAGCGCGCAGGTAATCTCTCCAAACGCGACGAAATGCCTCAGAATTTTATTTTGGTATGCGAGATC
>JAPQWV010005160.1:0-22000 GCA_027422505.1 Craterostigma plantagineum | reverse complement strand
TTAATTGCCATAGGTCTTCGCCTCGTTCCCACGACATATCTATGTCCGGTTCGCCTCGCCACTTGATGAGGTATTCAAGTGCGTTGTGCGGTGATGTGCCGCGCCTCCGGTGAGCTACGATCCGCTCGATCTCGCGATCGTATTGTCTTCTTGGGGCTGATGGGATGCTCAGCTCCGGGCGACGTTCGGGGTCTTTATCCTCAAAGAATGGTTTGAGGCAACTTACGTGAAAAACCGGGTGGACTTGGTATTTGGGCGGTAGCTTCAAACTGTAAGCCACCCTTCCGATCCGGCTCACAACCTCGAACGGTCCATCATACTTGGGCATCAAGCTTCGCGCAGTTGATTGCGCCTTCCAACTTGCTCGTAGTTGGGGCGTGAGCTTGAGCCAAACCTTCTGTCCAACATCGAACTCCATGGGGCGATGGCCGCGGTCGTAGTATTTCTTCATCCTACGGCCGGCCTTGGCAAGACTGTCGCGCGCCTCGTCCCATAGGATTTGTCGGCCTCGTGCAAACTGATACGCGGCCGGGCACTCACCGTCCGTGCTCCTCAAGGTGAGACTTTGCGGCGTGAGCGGTTGGAAGCCATAGACTATCTCGAAAGGGCTCTTCTCGGTCGCGGAGGATTTGTGAAGGTTATAGCTGAATTGCGCCGCGTCGAGGAGAGTCAACCAGTTTCTTTGGCTGGCCGAGATGTAGTGTCGAAGATATTCTTCAAGCATTTGATTCACGCGCTCGGTTTGGCCATCAGTTTGCGGATGGTAGGCGGATGAAAATCGCAGCTGTGCGCACAAAAGCCTCAACATCGGCCTCCATCTTTGGCCAATAAAATTTTCGGGACAAAAGCGCCATCATGCGGGTAACACCGGGATGGCCAGCCCACTCTGGCTCGTGGTGCTCCTTGAGTAGCTCCCGCCGAAGAGTTCCTGCCGGTACGTAATATCGGCCACCATGAGTGACCAACAAACCATTTTCCAGCCAATATCGCTTCACATGGCCCGACTCGACGTCTTCTTTGAGCTTTTTGTAGGTGCGGCATCCGACTCAATGCGTCGGCCACCTCGTTTTGCTTGCCGGGCCGGTGCACCCAATCGAAGTCAAATTCGCCCAAGAACTCCTGCCAACGGGCTTGCTTCGGAGTGAGTTTCTTTTGGGTTTTGAAATAGGTGTGCGCCACATTGTCGGTGACGATCACGAATCGGGACCCAAGTAGGTAGTGCCGCCAAGCCTCGAGACAATGAATGACTGCCGTCATTTCCTTCTCGTGGGTAGAATAGCGGGTCTCGACATCCTTGAGCTTCCTTGATTCGTAGGTGATAGGATGTCGGCCTTGAACAAGGACTCCGCCAATGGCTTTACCCGAGGCGTCGGTGTGCACTTCAAAGGGTTGGTTGAAGTCGGGTAGCTTCAACACAGGTCGCTTGCTAAGGCTTGCTTTAGCCTTACGAACGCGTCTTCGCATGGCTCGTCCCAAGACCACTTCGTCTCCTTCTTAAGAAGGTCCGTCAGTGGCGCGGCTATCTTCGAGTATCCTTTGATAAAGCGCCGATAATAATTGGCCACGCCGAGAAAGGACCGCAACTCGCTCACGTTGGTGGGGTGCGGCCACTCCATCACGGCCTTGACCTTGCCTTTATCCATGCGGATCTCGCCTCCCTCGATGACATGGCCGAGAAAATTGATTTTCGTTTGGTCGAACTCGTACTTCTCTCGCTTGATGTAGAGTTTGTTGGCGCGTAATTTCTCGAACACCGCCTCAAGGTGTCGAACGTGCTCGTCTAGTGTCGAGGAGTAAACTACAATGTCATCGAGATACACAACGACAAACTTGTCGAGATATTCATAAAGTACGTCATTCATGAATTACAAAAGGTGGCCGGAGCGTTAGTAAGCCCAAACGGCATGACAAGAAACTCGTATGAACCATATCTAGTTACACACGTAGTTTTGGCTTCGCCTCCTTCGGCTATGCGTACTTGCCAATATCCCGAGCGAAGGTCTAACTTTGAGAAGTATCGAGCCTTCACGAGTTTGTCAAAAAGGTCTAGCGCATTTGGGATGGGGTATTTGTTTTTTACGGTGACTTTGTTGAGCGCACGGTAGTCCACGCAAAATCGGAGGCTCCCGTCTTTTTTCTTTTGGAATAACACCGGAGATCCGAACGGCGCTTTGGAGGGGCGGATGAGTCCTGTTTCTAACAGTTCATTGAGTTGGCGCCTAAGTTCGTCGAGCTCCTTAGGGTGCATACGGTAGGGCGCCATTGTGGGTGGACGTGCGCCGGGTTCAAGCTCAATCTTGTGGTCGGTCGGCCTTCTTGGCGGAAGTTCCTTCGGCAGCTCCGGGGGCATGAGGTCGTCATAGCGCGCCTAAATGCGTTGCACGCTACTTGGAGGCTGCGGCTGGGACGGGGCCTTCGCGGCTTGCTCGGCTGGTCGCACCAAGGTCAAGAAGGTAGGCTCGCCGCGCGTTATGCCCTTGTTGAGTTGAAGTGCGGAACAAAAGGGTCCAGCCACGTCGTGCGTATGGGTCTCGTAGAGTCCTTTGATGAAGCCAGGCTGCTTCGTCCGCGATGAGTAGGCCGCCGAGGTGGGGCATGATCATGGCCTTTGCATCCACCAGAAAGTCATTTCCGAGGATGATTTCGAAGTCGTCTATCCTCATGGCTATGAACTCCAAAAAGTCGAAGTAGTGGCCGAGTTTCACCGCCACGGTTGTCTTACCATCACAAGGGTTAATGATGTTTACCGTTTTTACGGCCGTGCCATGGGGCAAAAGATATAACCGGAGTCTTTTTGCGGTGGAAGTGGAGATGTAGTTATGGCTAGCTCCGGAATCTACCATCGCCGTTAAGTTTTGACCCAAAATAGAACAAGGGATAAACATAAGGGCGGTCTTACTCGTGCGGCGTTCTTGAAGCGTCACAAGGTATTGTAGCTGATTAGCGAGAGGTGGCTCCGCCTCCTTGCTCTCGGCTACGGTCGCAGCTTGCTTTTGCTGTAGTTGGTTGGCCACAGTGTAGACGGCTGACTTGTGCGGGCATTGAAACCATCGATGGGGTCCCCCGCAAAGTTGGCAGCCAGTTTTCTTGCCCGAGTTGGCCGCGGCTTGCTTGTTATGGGGCTGGGCAGCATTCAGCCGAGGCTGCGATTGGGCTGGTTTGGACGGGCTGGCCGTCGCTTGCTTGCCCTTTGCATAGCGCGCGCGTTGGCCGCCCCGCTTCTTATCACCTTGGCTGGGGGTTTGAGCGGTTGTTTCGGCGGCTTGTCATGGCCGTGGAATGTCTCGGAGTCTCTCGGCCTCGGCAAAGGCGGATTGCAAGTCCGGGATGTTTCCCCTTGCTAGCTCGTTCTGCGCCCACGGAGAAAGACCATCAAGAAAGTTATATACCTTATCGGCCTCCGACATGTCCTTCATGTCTAGCATGAGGAGAGGGAACTTCTTGACGTAGTCATGGATGGATCCAACTTGCTTGAGCTTTCGGAGGGCATCACGGGCGTGCCAAGCGCTATGTTGCGGCAAGAAGTGAGCTTCAAGATCGGCTTTGAGGGCTGCCCAAGTTGTGATGCGGGCGTGTTCGTTGTCGTGTGCCTCGCGCTTGCGCGTTCTCCACCAAAGCTTGGCGTCGCCAACAAGGTAACGGGCACATACCAAGACTTGGTCATTTTCTGCGACATGGGCTGCCTCAAAGTATTCCTCCATGTCGTTGATAAAGTTGCCAAGTTCCTTGGCTTCGCGCGCGCCATCGTACGTCTCGGGTTCGGGCAGTTTGTGGCGCGGGTTGGAAGAGCCTTCGCCTTGGCTCACCATGCGGCAAGCACCCGAATCTCAGCCTCAAGCTCGTCCCGGAACCTCGAGTTAGCCTCAGCTTCCTCCTCAGTTTTTCGGGACAGCGCCTCAATTGAGTCGCTCGTTGTGGCTGCGAGGTGGTCGAACTTGCCGGTGAGGTCGCTAACGACTGTTGCGCCGGTATCTACGGCTTCTCTCACGGCAAGGAGCTGTTCCTAGCTCGGCAGGGATGGATTCTTTTAACACGTCCATGGCCTGCTCGATGATAGTGAACTTACGTTCGAGCTCGGCCACTTTGGGCCTCAACGACGTGTAGCCGACCAAGAGTGGGTCGCTAGGATCTTGAGGACGGGATTCACTCTCCATAGCGTGAAAAAGGGCAGCGTGTGGATGTTGTAACGTGGCTCTGATACCAAACCTGTCACACCCCTTCAATACTTAGAATTTTTTTCACTCGTAGAGACGGGACGGACCGGCTCGACACGATATTAGATTATCGGGCCGATAAGCCTTAACCACTCGACACACACTTTTGCGGAATATTTTGAGCACGATATTTACGGGAGAACCTCCCAACCCAACTTTTATTAATCGGGACTTTAGTACAAGGATTACAAGTACAAGGATTCTTGAAAGAGCAACTCGCCTAAGCTAAGTATTTTGCTACAGAATTTCTAAGAACCCTAATTTTCAAGCTATGAGGTGAATGAATCAATTAAGAAGCTAAGATCATCTATTTATAGAAATCGAACCAAGCTTCCTCAAGAAGTTTCCTTAATCTCCAAGTCTTCAAGAGTTAAGCTTGCCCATGCTCTTGTGGGACCCATGGGTAATGGTGATGTACTTTTGGGATTAGGGTGAGCCATGCCTTGAAATGATGGTTAATCATTTTTCTTAAGTCCTTAACTTAGTCCATGCCTCTTTTAACCCTATTATCTCCTTCTTGGCATGTCCGCCACTTGTCTCCATGCATGTCGCCCATGTGTCGGCCAATGCGTGCATCACATCGCGCCGGGCTGCACCGCTCACCGCTTCCGCTCATGGCCGGCTGAATGCGCACGCGTCCGCGCGCTATGCCGCTGAGCCAAGCGCAGATATTCGGGCGTCTTCGGCAGCCTCATCGCTCGCGCGCCATTTAGCCTGGCGAATGGAGTTGGCCCCACGCGCTCTGCGCACGTCTTGGCGTCGATGTCTCGCACCATGCCTAAGTATTGCCCACCATTAGATTTGCTCCTTAGCATTCTATCAAGTTGGCGCTGCTCCTTACGGGCGCGCCCCGTATCGGCCGCTCTTTCGTCGGCCGCCGTTGACCTGCTGGTCAACGGTCAATTCCGGTCAACCTCGTGACAATTCATTGCATATATATAGATATATAGTTAGCATATACTAGGGTGAGGATAACCATTTCTATATCATGCGTAATCACTTGCTGCTTATCTTGACTTCTCCTCCTCTTATATCACGCATGATTCTTCTTTTCGGATATAGATTTGATTTGTCTTTGACTTGGTTGGCTATATCATATACGTTTCTAACTTGGCTTCTCTTTTTCTCTTCACTTAGTCTTCCATGGTGGCTTGTGACTACTTATGAGATCTAAACTTAGACTTCTTTGGCTAATATCAAATCTTGTTGGTTTCTTTCTTTATTTTACTGTTTTTTCTTGGGTGGCTTAGATTGAGATTATCCAACAAATTCCCCCCTTAATCTCAATCTTATTTCGGTCTTTCAACCCTCCTTAAACTTAACTCTTTTTCGTCTGTCATATGTCGCGGCACGCCACTTGCCGTCAATAAACCTCTTCGAACACTTTGCTTCAATGCTTAGTATGTGCTTCCCAAAACAGACACTTCTCCGATATTCGTCTGACGCATTCCTTTGGTTGTACTCGTCTGTCACTAAGCAGCACAGAGAGTCTACCACTAGTTTTTCTTCTTGGACCGCCTTTGCCCTTCTGTTTGGTTCTTCGGCGATGTAATAGTTATCCTCGTATTTTCGTTTCATCCCGTTGACGTAATCCTTCAAGCCCATCAGCTCGTCGCCAGGATCTGGCATGTCGAATCCTTCATACTTTTTCTCGTTAATTTCCTCCATGGTGACGACCATGTACGGCTGTGTCTCGTCGTTCACGAACGTATCACGTTTTCTGAATTTATTTGCAACCTTCTCCACGACCTTTACACGGTGTTTGTCTTGCCCAATATCCGCGGGTGTGTCGATTGGATCCTTAGCTCTGGATCGCTTGGTCTTCCTTGGCATCTCCAGGGTCTCCTTCGTTGGTACGTCAGTCGCTTCTTTCTCCTTCATATTTTGTTTATCGCCGATCCGCTTGGGGGCCTCCTTGGTCGTCGTCTTGACCTTGTCCTTTTCGTCCAAATCCAATTTATCGACGAGCTTGTACTTGTAGTTGCTTCGATTTTTCAAGTCGTTCATATAGGCCTCAAGGCTGTCTCTCGCCTTGATCCACTGTTTCACCTCATTGGCTTTCTCACGTACCTTTTCCTCGTGAGTGTGGTCTTAGTCGGTAGTACTGGCCTTGATAGGTTCTCCAGTCATTTGTTTAGCGACTTTGCGATCAACATGTTGCAGGGCCTCCATCGTGGCTGCGCCGGTCGTCTCTTTCACGCCGCGCTCCTGGTTATCTCTTCGCATGGCTTCTTCAGCATGCATGGTTGTCAATTCAACCGCCTCAACGCTTTTCTCGGATATTGTCTCGTGTGTCTCTATGGCTTTTTCGTTCACCTTGTAGGCATTATCTTTAGCCTTTTTCGTCGACGCATGCATGGATTCGGCGATCTTGTTTTTCATCTCATCGGCATTTTCCGATGTCTTCACGTCGATCTCCTCGACTTTCTCAGGTGGTTGTCGTCGTGGCGTTTCTTCGACTTCCTCTTTCTCGAGCTCTCCTTCGTTTGGAACCCCTTTTTTCCTTTCTTCTTCCACGGGCTCCTCGACCTTTGGATATATTTCCTCCTCTTCATCGCCATCGACTTTCATCTTTGATGTTTCGCCTTCTTCTTTTTCTGTCTCGGGTTTTAGTGGTGGTTCGACCTTTTTCTTTTCTACCACCGGCTCAGCGCGATCTTTATCACATTCGATCTCGGCGTCACCATCTTCTCGTACATGTTCGCCTTCAACGTTCTTGTCGTCCTCCTTCGTCGTTGCAAGTTTGCCCAGTTTTTGTGGCTGAACTTGGACGGTGTCTTTGTACGCTTTCTCCAACAGATCCCAGGCTTCCTTGGCTTTATTCGTTGCGCCTATCGCTCCGAAACCGGTAAAATCTAACGCCTCTAAGATGAGAAGGACCGCGAGACTATTTTCTCTGACGACGGCTCCCAACGTCTTCCGTTGTGATTTTTTATACTTCGTTGTATCTAGTGAAAACCCATCTTCGACTATTTCCCATAAGCCTTTCGATTTTAACAGAGTTTTCATTTCGGCGCTCCACCTTGCGTAGTTATTCTCGGTGAGTTGCGGGATTAACATGTTGGCAAATAATATCCGCTTCGACACCACCGGTACTATCGGCTCTGTCGGCTCTGGCGAAATCATCGGCTCTGTCGGCTCTGTTGACACCTTAAGCTCTGATACCATTTTGTTGTTTTTATCTCTATATGTTGCAGAGGAATGGTTATATGTGAGGGTCGATTATTTGGTGAGTGAGAGGAGAAATAAATGGCTCTTTTCGTTTATTGTAAGAGACACGATTTCTTTCACAGAGGAATAAACCTTTTTTTTCGACTTTCTTACATGCACACACACACATTAAGCTTTTCGTTTTTTCTCTCCACTCACACACCCGTACATCACCCTTTTTCTCTCCTACACTCTCACTCCTATCATTACATTCTCATTCATTGCATATATATAGATATATAGTTAGCATATACTAGGGTGGGGATAACCATTTCTATATCATGCGTAATCACTTGCTGCTTATCTTGACTTATCCTCCTCTTATATCACGCATGATTCTTTTTTTCGGATATAGATTTGATTTGTCTTTGACTTGGTTGGCTATATCATATACGTTTCTAACTTGGCTTCTCTTTTTCTCTTCACTTAGTCTTCCATGGTGGCTTGTGACTACTTATGAGATCTAAACTTAAACTTCTTTGGCTAATATCAAATCTTGTTGGTTTCTTTCTTTATTTTACTGTTTTTTCTTGGGTGGCTTAGATTGAGATTATCCAACAGATATCTCGTTTCTCAGTCTATAAATTGCCCTACAAAGGACTTTCCCATACTTCACACAGTACTTTCCATATTCACACACACACACAGAGAAATATCCTCTTACTTCCTTGCTTGCAAGCTCAGAAGAAATGGCTACTTTCCCAGTTATTGACATGGAGAAGCTCAACGGAGAAAAAAGATCGTCAGCGATGGAGACGATCAAAGATGCCTGCGAAAACTGGGGCTTCTTTGAGGTATAGTATATCTTCCTAATAATAATAAGTTTTAAGTTCTTACAAATACATATGCATAACTTATTTCTGAATCATTCTTCTTAGTTGGTGAATCATGGGATCTCCCCCGAGTTCATGGACACCGTGGAGAGGCTGACCAAAGATAATTACAAGAAATGCATGGAACTAAGGTTCAAGGAAATGGTGGAAAGCAAAGGGCTCGAAGCTGTTCAGTCCGAGGTACAAGACATAGACTGGGAAAGCACCTTCTACTTGAAGCATCTCCCTGAGTCAAACATCTCAGAAATCCCAGACCTTGACGATGAATATAGGTCCTTTCTTTCATCGTTACCATAACCTCTTCTTCATCTTGTCGTAATATATATTATATATCAAGAACTCATCGTAGAGCTTTGTCCGTACATCTTAATATCTCAGGCGAGTCATGAAGGAATTCGCAGGCCAGCTCGAAAAGCTAGCCGAGGACATGCTAGATTTGCTCTACGAAATCTTGGGCTCGAAAAGGGCTATCTCAAAAAGGCCTTCTACGGCTCGAAAGGTCCAACCTTCGGCACAAAGGTGAGCAATTACCCACCTTGTCCTAAGCCAGACCTAATCAAGGGCCTTCGAGCGCACACTGACGCAGGTGGGATCATACTTTTGTTCCAAGACGATAAGGTGAGTGGCTTACAGCTACTCAAAGATGGAGAATGGGTCGATGTTCCACCGTTGAAGCACTCCATTGTCGTCAACCTCGGCGATCAGCTTGGGGTAAGAAGTTAAAAACCTTTCTTATTAGCAACGTTGTAAAATTCGCTAGGCGCCCGAGGGGGCCTAGCGCCTAGACGGGCTAGGCGGGGCATAGACGGTTTCTAGGCGGTTCCTAGGCGGTATACATATATTTATTAATTTTTTCTATATGTCAAATATACTAATTCTATTAAAGCAAATGTGGAATAAATTTATCCAAATATCCCTAAATAAATAATTTCAATCGCATCAATACAATAAACATATCTTATTGTTTTATTTCACTTTATAATTTTGAATATTTCCATTAATATTTTAGCCACATATAATAAACTCTCTTAGTTTAATGAAAAAAGATATATATATATATATTTATATGTTTTCATATTATGGTAACTTAAAGAATTTTGGAGTTTTAAAGAAATATCGGTATCAGAGGATTTAATGTAATCAAAACACTTATAATTAAATATTATTTAATAAATAGAAATAGTTTGGGCAATGGACTAGCAGCGTGGGATAATAAAATGTGGGAAGGTGTCTAGATAAAGGGCACATACCATCTCTTTGTCATAATTCACACCACGTGTAAGGGCCCATTTAGGGATCATTGAATAAGATCCCTTGAAGGGATTTGAAACAGTTGAAATTTTTTAGTATATTATTTAATTAATAAAATAATAAGTGGCCCTATTTTTTATTAATCGGCCGATTAGTAGGGCTTATTCGCCCGATTAAGCCGATTAGTCGGCTGATTATTCGGTTGGCCGAATAGTTAGCCGATTAGCACCTTTTCGCCACGGTGGCTTCCGAGTAGCGCCTAGGCGGCGCCTAATTGGCCGCCTAGGCCGAGTTTTACAACACTGCTTATTAGCCGTTATAACATGAGGGTTTCAGATTTCTGACTCTATGAGCTTGTTTCTTTCCGTGGAAGGTGATAACTGTTAGAAATTTATAATATAGTTGATTTTATAAATTATTTATGTGAATGAGGAATTGGACTCCGAAATTAAATTTATTGGGCTTCGAACTGGCCCAATAACGGCCCAACTTCTAGAAGGCCCAACTTCTAGAAGGCCCATGTAGTGGCTAACCACTACTCAAGTCCATGGCATAAATTGAGTGATGGAATGGTTGAAAACCACTCCTCAAATCTTATGTCATTAATTAAAAATAAAAATAATAATAATAATAAATAAAATAATATTTTCTATAATTACTTTGAAGCCTATAAATAGGTGATTAGGCTTGAAATAGAAAGAAAAGAAAACACTAATATCTCTCAAAATTGGTTCTGCTATATCGCTCTTGTTTCATTCGCTGTCGGTGTCGTTTTTGTGCTAAACGAGAGGAAAAATCCAAAAAAAGGAGAACAAAAAAATCAAAAAATAGAGTAAAAAATTCCAAAAAAAGAGAGTATATTACTAAAAACTAAATAAAATATAAATATTATTAAAAATTAAAATTTATAAAAGTAAAGTAAAAACTAAATTTAAAAGAGAAAATGATAAATTAAACATTAAAAATGAGGAAAAAATCCAAAAAAAGGAAAAAAAAATTCATGAATAAAATTTCAATAAAAAGAAATAATAATAAAAAAGATGATTATTATAAATTTAACATTTAAAAGTAAAAAATAAAATATGTTAATTTATTATTATTTATTTTAATTATTATTTTGTTTTTATGTTTTTATTATTTATTTTTTAGTTTATTAGTAACATTCTCTTATTTTGAATTTTTATTCTTTTTTTTAATTTTCTATTCTTTTTGGATTTCTTCCTCATTTTTAAGGTTTAATTTATCATTTTCTATTTAAATTTAGTTTTTATTTTACTTTTTTTATTTTTTATTTTTATTATTTGTTGTTTTTTATTTAGTTTTGGTAATATCCTCTCTTTTTTTGGAATTTTTTACTCTTTTTTTGATTTTTTTTCCTTTTTTTTGGATTTTTCCTCATTTTTAATGTTTAATTTATCATTTTCTATTTTAAATTTCGTTTTTATTTTACTTTTATTATTTTTTATTATTATTTATTTTTTATTTAATTTTTGGTAATATTCTCTCTTTTTTTTGAATTTTTTACTGTATTTTTTGAATTTTTTTCCTTTTTTGCATTTTCCCTCATTTTTAATATTTTTTTATTTATTTTTTTAAATTTCCAATTAGCGACGGAATTCCGTCGCAAATGCCATCTCCGTCTAAATTGACGGACGGATTGACGGAGGGACCAATTTGGTTCATTTTCGATAACATTGGGGACTAAATTGGTTCACACGAAACATCGGGGACTAAATTGGTTCATAGGGTAAACATCGGGGACCATTTTAGGTTTTATCCCGAATTGATGTGTTTGAGCTGTAGTGCGTGTAATCCACTCTCCATTGTTCCTGTAACAACTTTAAACACATATCAAAACCCTCATGGGCCGAATCAATATAAAACTGGCCCAATATCATGTTCTTGTTGGGTTAACAAAAGGTAAATTATTGTTTTATCAACTGCACAGCCACACCAGTTGCAAATTGGATCAATGGGGACCCCTTTCTTCAATAAATTAGTCTTGGTAGGTAAATATCATGAAAGGCTCTCCATAAGAAATGTTTAAGCTTGTTTATTATCTTGAGCTTCCAACAACGTCTCCACATCTTAGCCACTTTAGCTCCTCTGTCGCTACTCTCAACAGACCCCTGCTTTCTTCTCTGATCAAGCATGATGCAATTATAAGCAGAAGCAACACTGAGCTGGCCATTTTTTTCGTAGTTCCAAATAAGTTTATCTCTTGTCGCTGGATGTTGGAGAGGGATTCTCAGGATCAGATCAGCCACCCAAGGAGAGAAAGTTGAATGGATTCTAGCTGGCGTCATCTGCATTAAAGAGATCACAAACCCAAACCAAATCATTATGGACATGAGATAATGGGGGAATGAAACCAGGGAGGTCTTTGATCCAGGGGGATTCCCAGATTTTTGTTGTTTTTCCATCTCCAATTTGGAACCTGACCCCACATTTAAGCACGTACATTGATTGGTGCCAACACTTCCAGAGCCAAGACGCATTAGAAGGACACGAGGCACGCAACAGATCACATGATGGAAAATATTTGGCCTTAAGAATTCTTGACATGAGCAGATTTGGATGGCTGATCAATCTCCACAGTTGTTTGGCAATAAGAGCATCGTTAAAGTGTTGGATGGTTCTGAACCCCAGACCTCTTTCTTCCTTAGGCAAAGACAAGTGTTTCCAAGCTTTCCAATGAATTTTGGAGCCTTCAGTTTCAGTAGATCCCCACAAAAAACGTGATGTAATCCTATTAAACTTATTACAGACGCCAACTGGGAGTTTAAAACAAGACATAACAAAGACTGGTAAGGCACTAATAATTAACTTAATAAGAACTTCTTTACCAGCTGGGTTGAGAAAGTGATTCTTCCAACTATCCACTCTTCCCCTAATAGCATCAAGGACATACTTAAATGTTTCAATTTTTGACCTACCAATGCCAAAGGGCAGACCTAAATATTTAGTTCTCGCTTGCTCCTTGATGCCAGGCAACGTTTGAGAAACAAGTGCCTTAGTTTCAACAGAGATGTTTTTACTAAAGAAAACAGAACTTCTCAAGGTTCATAGCTTGACCAGAAGCTTTACAAAAATCTTCAATCATGTTTTTAATCACAAGAGCTTGAGATTCACTAGCCTCACAGAACATGATGGAATCATCTGCAAACAAAAGATGTGAAACTGAGGGCCCTCTTCTGCAGATTTGGAGACTTTTGTATCTACCATCCTTTGAGGCTTGAGCGATCAGATTTGAGAAAGCCTCCGAGATAATAAGGAAAAGAAAAGGGGAAAGTGGGTCACCTTGTCTAATCCCTCTAGAAGGGGTGACAAAGCCACATGAGGTACCATTCAAGTTGAAGGAAAATGATGTAGTGCTAATGCAGATCATAATCCAATCGATAAAAAGCCTAGCAAAACCCATTTAGAAAGAATTTTATCAAGGAAGCTCCATTCAACCCTATCATAGGCCTTAGCCATATCCAGTTTCAGAGCCATGAAGCTCCTTTTACAGTTCCTGAGACCGTTCATATAGTGTAAGCACTCATGAGCAATAGCCGCATTATCAAGGATATGTCTCTCCTTAATGAAAGCAGATTGGCTCGAGTGGATGCAGCCTTGCAAACAAGGTTTAATTCTTTCTGCCAAGACTTTAGAGATGATTTTATATGTGACATTGGAAAGGCTTATTGGTCTGAAGTGTGAGATCGTGGTGGGGTTTTTCACCTTAGGAATGAGAGTAATCAAAGTGTGGTTAAATGATTTGAGCATCTGTTTGTGTCTAAAAAAATTCCTAACGGCATAGAAAACATCATTTTAAATAATTGGCAAAAAATGTTGAAAAAAGAGGGGGTTCATACCGTCAGGTCCAGGAGATTTGTTGGGGTGCATAGAGAACAGGGCCGATTTGATCTCCGAGTCAGTCACAGGTCTAGTCAACATCTGGTTCATTGGAGTTGAGATGGAGGTGGAATCCCATCAAGGACATCTTCAGAATCCGAGGGTACTGAACTTGTGAACAATTGTTTATAAAAACTAGTAACTTCATGCTCTACTTCCTTCATAGTTGCACAAATGGTACCATTGCTCCTAACAAGGTTGGTGATGGAGTTGGAACATCTTCTTTGTATAGTAGTGGCATGGAAGAACTTAGTGTTCTTGTCCCCTTCTTTAAGCCATAGGATTCGCGACTTTTGGCTCCAAAAACTTTCTTCATCTTTATAAGCCTGATGTAGGTTACGCTTAAGCTGTCCCCATCTAATCCAATCCCGACAACCTTTATCCGCCTTCAGGGTCTCCATTTCGTCCTTGAGTGCTTCAATTTGGATAGCGGAGTTAGTTTTGAGGCTGGCACTCCAACTGAGCCCTTCTGCAGCTCTTAATTTTTCCAGCAAGCTGAAATTGAGGAGTTCCATTGTGTTTAAGTTTCCAAGCACTCTCCCACCAGTTTTTTGATACCATCTTTAAGCAACCACCTTCTCTTCATGGATAACTTTGGAGTCTGGGTATTCTAAGGACCACTGAGGGGAACAAAGATTCTATCAAGTCGTTCTTCCACTTATCCTTCACCTTCCCTATTGTTGGCCCATGTAAAATCTGGTCCAAGAAAAGGTAGTTCCCTCATTCCCATCTGAGCTATGAAACTATTGAAGGGTATACAGCTTGTGTCAGTTCTTACTCTACCCCCTCTCTTTTCCTCTTTGCATCTAAGATCATTGAAATCCCCACCCACAAACCACAAGTTCCCCCACCTATGCTTGGCTTGTTGGAGATGAAAGAACTGGCCTTTTCTGGTATGAGCGTCTGTACTATGATACACAAATACTGCCCAAAACTTCCTCTGATTTTTTAGGTTCTCGCAATAAGCTTCCAAAATTCTGACTCAATAATATCGTGTACTGCAATATTTTCTGACCAGCACGGCAGCAGCCCACCACTCCTACCCAATGAGTCGACACAAAACCACCTATTCTTCATCTTCAAATGCTTGCAGACAGTTCCAACAAAGGGTTTCTTTTGTTTAGTTTCACTGATGAAGATTAGGTCTGGGAGATGGAGCCTAATGGACTCCTTGAGCTGGGAAACTGTAGAGGGTCCTCCCAAACCTCTACAGTTCCACAAGCAAACTCTCATTGATCACCCTGAGGCCACTCAAGGCTGGCTACCTCCACCTTTGCAGATTTCTTTGAGGACATAGAGACTTTGTGTTTCTTCGGTTGAGTTGGGAGTGAGGAATCAATGGTATCAGAATTGTCAGTCAAACTCCAATGTCTTTTTGGTCCCTGTGGGTATTTTGGTATGTGGTCGTAGGGGTTTTTGGCTATGGTTGTTTGTATGGGTGGTCGGTACATGGTTAGGGTCTAGTTTCTCCCCGGGCTGAGGGATCAGATTTGTTATGTCATTAAGGGGTTGGGCTTTGGTTGTGTTTGGAGGATGAGTTTTTGTTATGTCCTTGGCTGATAAGTGTTGTATCTTTTTTGGAAGGAATGAGGTGTCAATTTCCATTGTTAGTAGCTGGGCTTGGGGGTTGTTCACATGGTCTGTGGTTTCGTTACTGGTGATAGGGTTGTAGGTTTGGTTTTCAGTGGTTCCTTCGGTGAGCATGATGGAATTTGGTATTGCGGAGTCTGTGCAAGTTTGTAAGATTGGTTCCTCAACGGTCATGGGGGTTGGTATAGATCCAGGGTTAGGTAGAGGGCGATCCTCAACATATGGTTTTGATACAGTTTCAGGTTGTTGAGGATTAATGGAATTATTTCCTGGAGGCTCGGGTGTTCCGTTGCTATTTTGGGGTGGCTTCCTACTTCTTTTCCCGCTTGCGCTCATCATCCACTCTCCAAATTGTCCTTCGACCAATGCCTTATTTGTCAAGTCTGCCTTCCTAGCACCGCAACTCCTTTCTCCATGTCCCACGTGGCCACAATAAAAACAAAATTTCAGCAGCTGCTCATACTTAAAGTCAACCCATTGATGGCGGCCATTGTGCTTAATGAAGGTCCCTCTAAGCAGTGGCTTATTCAGGTCCACAAGGGCTTTGATTTTTAGGTGTCTCCCACTACTACTTCCCGTCTTCGGCAGATAGACGTCAAGGCACTCAGCAAAGATCTTGCCAATTCTTTTTCCAGCCTCTACAGACAACCATTGATGTGGAATGTTCCATACTTGAATCCAAAGTTCGGCCATGTGAAGGTCTTCACTTCTCAGCTTGATTCCTGTTGACCATTCTTGGAGAAGAAGGTACTGTTGGTCGAAAGACCATTGTCTACCATTTAACACCTTCAGTTTGTCTCCTTGAGACTTGAAGACAAACTGAAAGAGATTGTTTCCCAGTTCTCGCACACTGAAGCTCTCCCTAGTCATCCACACATTTGCCATGGTGCTCCTCACTCCAGAGAAGTTAGCTTTCTTTTCTCCAAAGACCCGCCCAATTAAACTTCTCTCACATTCTTCTTTGCTCAGAGCTACATCCTCCTCATTCAACTCATTACCCTTTTTTTCCTCCACCGACAACTTAAATCTTTCCAATCGTTCCACTAGTTCATCCCTCAGATCTAAATTAGACTGCCCTTCCATCTGAAGACTCCACGAACCAGACGGAACCAAACCTGCAACCACACCAAGAGAACAAGGGAAAGAAGGTTACAGGTTAATAAAATGGAGTGAAAATAAAGGGTGCATTTTAGATAGGACGGGTTTATCTTGGTGGTAGATGACAGTGTGGGTGCTATAAATCATATTTGTTAAGGTAGAAGTTATTAGATATGTCGAATTAGGGTTTAAGGTATTGGGGAAATTTGGGGATCTTTATAAGTAAAGACATGACTAAGTCCATAGGAGATGAGTAATGGTGGTAATGAATAACTGGAGGGATTAGAAGAGTTTGTAGAGGAAGATGCAGCCTCAATAAATGAGGAAGATGTCCCGCTCCGGAAGAGGGGGAAAGATAGCTTCAAAGGAGAAGACTCACAAGTTATATGTTTCTTACTTTGATCAGTATTGAAATAAAGTATCAGCCAATTACTTGTTAAACATCCATATATAACTCAACAACAGTAGCTTTTGCGGTTAATGTCAGTATATGCATACATAAACCATATCATATTGAACTATTCAAAGCTTTGATAGCTTGAAAAAGCTGTTTGCTTGTCATGACATGACATGTCTGTAGTATTAACGAGAAATTCCACAAGCCAAATATGATAGTTGCATACTGGTAAAAGATAGTTAAACCAGCTACGGCTATTCTGCAACTCTACCTTTATAATCGAGCGTATGTCACGATGCTTCATTCGCTCTACGTCGACACATGTTAAGTAACAGAGAGACGTTCATTAAAAAATTAATTCCAAGAAGTTGTAACATGCCTACCTAGAGTGGAAAAGGTAGACGCGAGAGTACAACGACAAATACATCAGATTCAATGTATGTATTGCTGCAGTTGGTCTCTTTCACAGTTGATCGTCTTTTATCTCATGAAGGTCATGAAATTCAAAGAAGTCAAAAACACGGGAAGGAGAAGGACGTGACAAATCCTGACAGAACCTACCAATGAGACAATCGTCACGGTACACGCTGAGAGAGTCACTCCCTCACTACCAAAGTTTCAATCATACATAATCCATATGTCAAAACCTATAAACGGCTGACTTTGTCAGCTAACGAAGTAGCACTCATTCCCAATTTAATATAATTTTCTTGAGTGGTGGACGCACCAACGAATTCAGTAACTTCAGCAGCATAGATGACCGAGGTTTCTAGGAAGATAAGAAAACCGAAGAGTAATCAAGACGCATATTCATGAATAATCACTACACCTAATTCCCAAATGACATGAATCCATTCGTCATCAACCAAGAGCATAAAATCCCCAAAATACATACCACGAGCAAACCCCACGTCAAAGAAAACTATTTCGAAAGAGGTTAACCTAAAAGAATTATAATCAAGAGTGCCTGATTTACATGATCTCTTGACTTTCGGCGCGTACAGTGTAAATCAAGGTCCGCCAGCTACTTCCAGTTGCGCCTCACGTCGGCAGAGGCCTCCGCAGACGCCTCATCCGAGGCCCAACGGTTTTGGGCGAAGGCATCAGCTGCGCATCACTTCACCTACTCCGTCGTGGTGTGTGGTTCTCGAATTCGCAAGCGGTACCGAGAGAAGAATGGAACAGCATGAGCACTTGCTCACGCAGTATAATTATGGTATTGCCCTTTCAACATAACATAATTACAATTTTAGTAGAGATGACCGGCTACCGGTGGAAAACTGGCTGATAGCCCGTGGATTCTCCCATTCGGGGCTGAAATATCGGGTGGACCGGCCCGCCCGGCCCGAACATAGCGGGCTGCCCAATTTTTATCGGCTCGGGCTGGCCCAAAATTTAATGGGCCTAATATTCTTCGAGCCAAACCCATTATGTAATGGGTCGTGCCAGCCCGTCGGGCTAACGGGCTTAATATTTTAATTTTTTTAGTTTATTATTTCGAAATCTTTTATTTTTTCAAAAATACTTATATTTTATACTATTATTATACCCAATATTGCAAATATATAGTTATAAAAATTTTATATCCCATAAATTTATCAAATGTATTATTTCTTACATATAAAATTGAATTATTAAATATTATAGTTGAATTTTATAAACATTATATATAGAAATTTAAAAAAAATACATAAAACTAACGGGCCGGGTTTGGCCCGCAGTCCGTCGGGTTTTTTTGGCCCGTGGCCCGTTAGCCCGCCGGGCCTAATGGGCCCGATTATTTATCGGGCTGATGAAATTTAAGCCCAAACCCAGTTTTTTAACGGGTCGGGCTGGCCCATGGGCCGCGGCCCAAACTTTCAGCTCTATAATACTGTAATAGATTATGGTATTGCCCTTTCAACGTAACATAATTACAATTTTAGTAGAGATGACAGGCTACCGGTGGGAAACTGGCTGATAGCCTCTGGATTCCCTCTTAGTATGTAGTAATAGAAGCTTTATTCTCTTAGCAATGGTGATTGATTTTGTTTTGTTTTATTCTCTTACCTTGAGATATTGTAGAAGCTTCTATTTATAGATGTCTTCAGCTCTTCTGGACCATCCAAAATCAGTGGCCAGGAATTCGCCTTGTCGCTCAGTTCTGGACCGCTTGAAACCGGTGGCCAGAAATCCCCGCGTCGGCAGTTGATATAGGCCGCTCATTCCTTATCTTTAAGATTTTTCTTTTTCCTTTATATATATAAAATAATATTATAATATTAGATAATATTATTTTATTATTATTTTTTCTTTCTTTACTGCCCTGGCGGCTGGCCTAACAATTCTCCCACGTCAGCCGCATTCGACACCTACCCAAGCATCGTCTAAGCACCGTCAAGCACCCATCCCAGCGAGTCTGTCTGAGAGTAACACGATCGTAAATACCACGAACGTCCATTGGCCTTCCTTGTACCAGCTACACATATTCGAATCAAGAATTCAGATCCTACCCACTTGATTCATCACGCGGCCAATCATATGTGCAGCTGCCGAACCGACTCTACACGTCGATTCTGAAGAGGGACTTCGATGCAACCCCTTCTCTAGCAGGACTTCCCTTCTCACCGTCGTCTGACTCTCCACCACGCGCACGCGATTTTCGTGAACCCATCGAGTCTGAGTATTGTGGATCATACTCCCGTCCAGACGATACAAACCTCCACGCTCTTTTCCTTTCAGTAGGACTTTTCCGCCACGTGTGATTTTACAGACTCCCCCAACTATGAAACTCTCATAGCCCTTGGAATCTAACTGGCTCAAGGATATTAAATTCTTCCGTAACTCTGGGACAAAGATCACACCACCCAAAGCCCGCACCGCTCCGTCAGCCATTTTGATCTTCACAGTTCCAACACCACGAACCGTATGACGGTATCCATCAGCCATGGAAATCGGACCTCTTCGTATCTTCTGGAACGTATCAAAATATTTTCTTTCAGAGCAAATATGGTACTTCGACCCCGAATCAAATATCCATTCGTCCTGAGAAAAAGCGTCATCATTGTAGACTGTGAGAACGTCACAACATCATTCGTATCCCGTGCTATCATGGTTGTGGAATTTTTCTCGCCGTTCATGTCCTTCCTCCAAGTTGGACAGTTCCTCTTGATGTGTCCTGGCTCACCACACTTGTAGCACACGGTGTCCTTTCCGCCATTTTTTGATTTGGACCTGCTGCTACCTCCAAATTCCCTGGCACGGAACCTTCCTCTATGATTCTCCCCGTGTATAGCCAGCGGTGAATTTTCGCTATCCCCATAATTTGAACGTCTCCTCTTTTCACGCACCAAAAGAGTTGATTGAACACTCACCATCTTCACCGTCGTCTTTTTGTACAAGATGGTTGTGACCGAATTATCGTAAGAATCAGGAAGCGAGGTAAGACCTTATCTTCTTCCTCCAACTTTACATCAACTTTTATAAGTTGATCCACAAGTCCGTTGAACACGCTAATATGGTCCATGAGATTCCCACCTTCCTCCATTCAGTCGGTACAGCTCCCGCTTCACATCTAACTTTGTAGTTAAGTTTTTTTCGAGGTGCATCTCCTCCAACTTCGCCCACAAGTCTGGTGCAGAATTCTCATTAACAATATTATTGATAATGTTATCCGCAATGTACTGACGAATTGTGCTGACACATCGTGATCCCAAATCCTCCCAGTCTTCTTTCGTCATTTTCTCCGGCTTTGTCGTGTCCCCTTTCAAAGGTTTAGCCAAACCTTGATGAACAAGTATATCCTTCACACGTCTCTGCCACAGAGTGAAACTCCCGGTACCATCAAATTGCCCCGCACTTTGAAACTACTTTCAGTCGCCATTATCCTTGCAGAGATTCAACAGCTTTGGCCGGACACTGGCTCCCCCGTAACGACAAACCTTCTTCATATCTTTTCTGATGTGGAAGATCAGACAAAGCTGCAACCACAGAGCATACTCAGAATATCAATTAGGCTTGGCTCTGATACCACTTGTTGGGGTTGAGCGGTATTTTCGGACCCAACAGAAGGTTGACTTTGACCAGCGACTATTTATTTAGACAATATAGAATCGAAATGACACCGATTGAGAACACGAGATTTTTACGTGGTTCGGCCAATACCGCCTACGTCCACGGAGAGCACCAGCTTTAATATATTGAGAATATTACAGCGTACAAATCAACACTCGTGTTTAAACCAAAAACTCGAGACCCCTTACCCACCCGGGTAATATATTTGTACACATTCCCAACTACCCCAGTAAAACTAAAACACGCTCTCACCCTTATCCACCCGGATTTCTCTCTCACTGGATATCTTCACTTGATTTGGGATGATAATAACTGAAGAATCCTCACCCTATTTATAGATGTCTTCAGCTCTTCTGGACCACCCAAAATCGGTGGTCAGAAATCCGCCGTGTCGCTCAGTTCTGGCCCGCTTGAAACCGGTGGCCAGGAATCCGCCGCGTCGCCAGTTGATATGGGACGGTCATTCCTTATCTTTAAGGTTTTTCTTTTTCTTATATATATAAAATAATATTATAATATTATATAACCTATAATATTATATAACCTTTGTATGAAACTTCTGCCTTCTTATTGGCGTGCAAGGTTCTATTTCTAGAGGAAGGTGCCAGCCTTTTATCCCAGGTTTATTATTTGTTTCTTTCTTTACTGCCCCGACGGCCGATGCTGGCCTAACACTTAATAGTTAATATCCAAGATTAGATATTCAGAACCATTGCATTGATAATCACATCGAATAGCGTTATATGGATTTCTTAGTGCTTATTTGTTGGATAGAGAAACCCTACCGATTTGTCTATATTAATTGAAAATTATAATGTTAGAAAAATTAAATGTATGTTAAAGTTGTGTGGGTGGAGTAGTTGAAAAATGTGGGAAAAGCTAAATGCCTTTTGTGGGAAGGGGAAGGCTTCAAACAATCCAATGCGACGAAGACTTACGGTTTCTTTAACAATAACAACTAATATTACTATTATTTTGATAATTAGTTATTATCATTGTTGTGTCTACATCCATGAGGAGAGGAATATTCTCGCAGACATGTCACTTAGGCCCGGTTCGGCCCGGAACCGGCCCGCAACCGGTGCCGGTTCCGGTTAGGAACCAGAACCGGTTCAATCGGTTAGAAACCGGAACCAATCCGGTAATTACCGTTACCGGATTGGTTCCGGAAAAATAAAACCGGCCGTTACCGGTACCGGTTCCGGTTCCGGAACCGGTAATTCGGTAACGGCTATATATAAGCCGGAACCGGAACCGGATCCGTTAAGATCCGGTAAGATCCGGTAAAGGCAAAAAAATTAAAAAAAATAAAATAAAATAAACAACAAACACTACCCTTAAATATGTATTGTAGTATTTTAATAGTATTTTTTTGTGTTTCTTTTATTTTTTGTATTTTATCTTTGTTTTTTTTTTAATTTTTTTCCTTATGTAGTTTGTATATTTTTTTTCAATTT
>JAPQWV010005159.1:0-22000 GCA_027422505.1 Craterostigma plantagineum | reverse complement strand
CTTGTGCAGCCCTTTGAATGCCTTGAGCAGTGTGCTTATCTTGAGCCGTTCCTTGATGTAAGATGTTTCCTAATTTTCTTCTCTCGGCCGTCAAGAGCAGTCCTTCAATCTTGTCGATTCTATTTTCTTCTTGCACAGCCGTCTAAAATCCACACCAAGCAGCCCAAAATCGTATATATGATGCGTTATTAGATCTGATCTTATCTTGGATAGTAGTTGGTTGCAACTTGGCATGTGATTGGTCAAGATCCATATGCTGTCGTTCCTTTCGTTTCTTGAATTTGCTGGTCAACTCCTTATGTTAATGAAAGGAAAGTGATACTTTTGGCTCCATGTGTGTGTGGCTTTCAATTATCGCTATCAAGCCAAATAAGATAATAAGTAGCACAATATATGTTAAAACTTGAAAACAATATAAGCTCAAATATTGTATAAATTATTATCTATCAGTATTTATGGAGCCAGAGGGCAAATAGTACAGCCAATCTTTTGCATGATCGGCCAGTGAGAAAGGAAAAGCACGAAGACTAATTTGATCTTCGGTAACGCCACTAGGCTTCATGGTTGAGCAAACCATGTGGAACTCCTTCAAGTGTTTGTGTGGATCCTCACCTGCGTTGCCATGAATAGTAGGAAGTAAGTGAATTAAACCAGATTTCAACTCAAAATGTGTTTGAGGAATTGGGAATTCAATGCAAAGTGGTTGCTGGTGAACATCTGGAGTAGCCATATCCCTCAGCGTCAGGCGGACTGGTTGTTGTTGTTGTTCTTCCATGTCGCTTGATGAAAATTCCTCGTCTGTCTCGACGTCCGAATTTGAGATTTTCAACTTATCCTTTTGTCTCTTCGCCTTCTGATTTGCTCGTGCGGTCTTCTCTATCTCTGGATCAAAGATTAGAATACCAGTACGAGAAGAATGGGGCATAAGCTTGAAAGAAAAATAATAATAATTATAATCGCATTAAAAGTAGAAATAAACCAATTAGACACCACCTTCCCCGGCAACGGCGCCAAAATTTGGTCACGCCGAAACGGCCAAAAATAAAATTTATCACCTTACTAGTATTGCCAAAGTAGGGATCGTCTCCACAGGGAAAATGGCTGATTAATTTCTAATTTCAAACTCGATCAATAATTATAATAATAATAATAATAATATTAATAATATAATAATACTAAGGGGGGTTTTGATGATAATGTTTTTAACGCAATAACGAGAAATAAAAATATCGAGACTAACGATAATAAAATAATAGTCGAAGGAATTATTGTCCACCTAGATTTATCTAACCGATCATCGATTTAATAAATATTATGTCAGCGCAAGCATAATCGGTTATAGTTATCGACGAACGCTTAATAACCAATCTTTTCTTACTTTCTTGATAATTAAGAGACGCTCTATAATTACTTCCCTAATCGAAAAATAATCTCCGGGACGCCCTGCAAGATTTAAAGTTCCGACAGCGTTAAATACGAAAAAGACCCGATTATTGACTAATAAACTCGGACGCCGGTTTATTTAATCAAATCATTTAACATTACAATATAACTTACACTTACTGAATGTAGAGAAGTTGAATATTGGTTGCTACTAATTAAAACGAACAAACAATTACGAATTTGTTGTTTTAATTAGCTATTGATTCACCTAGTTTTCATAAATATTGGCCACTATTTAATCAAACTAAGCTCATCAATATATTTCACCCAAAATTAAACAAATACTTGCGCTTTCAAGAATATATTTGTTAATCTCACAGTTCTAACAAAGCTAGGCTTCGAATAATCCTTCAACTACAAGAGATTTAGCTGTATGACATTTTAAAGTACATATAGAACTAATCTGGATATGAAATAATAAAATTGAGTTCGCCCTTGTTTATTGAGTTTACTTAACAATACGTTTAACCATAGTCAACTCCTAAATAAGTATCTATATGAAGATATTTTCTAATTGCTACCTATACTATAAGTATAATAAAATAAACCATAACAATTAGCCTTATGAAAGTAGGAAACAAACGATCGAACACTTGTATCTCTGAACCCAGATAATACTTTCCAAGCTCTGAGCCACAAGTATTATAAAATAAGAATATGCTGTAATTAAACAAATCCAAGGACGAACAACAGGCCCGGCCCTGAAGGGGGGCGAAAGGGGCGACCGCCCCAGGCCCAGTCATAAAGGGGGCCCATATATATAGACTACTATGCTAAGTAAGTCAATAACTTTTAAAAAAAGAAAGCCCATAAACCAAAAAATATTCAAAGATTGGGCTATATTAATACTACAGCCCAAAATACTAGCCCACAATACTCAAATAATAAACATGCGCTAGTAAAATGATAAGCCCACATAATAGTAATTATATACATAGAAGAGAGAGATCAACGGTATTAATTATTATCTTTCCAGCGAGAAACATTGCAAGCTCTGTATCTCTTCGTTTTTCTTCTTGAGCACCATTACTGAGTCACTGTCACTGACTTCAATTTTTTTCACAAATAAGATCCGCACCAAATCCCGAGTTCAATCTCGCAGAAGAGGTATCAGGTATGTAAAATCGCCCTTTTTGTTATTTAAATTAAAATTTTCTTTGTCATTAACCCTATGCTTTTTTATTTTGTGATTTCCCTTACAGTTTGCATCTTCGGGGATTCGATTGGGAATTAAAAAGCAGCAAATCTAGGCCGATACTGGGATTTTAAATAATCAGGTGTTATTTTTCCTATTCATTTGTGATTTGTGACATCGTGCACTCCTTTCTTGTTTGGGTGATTTTGATTAACTAAGCTATGTCATCTAGTAAGCATTTGTCTGGTAGTCAATAGAGAAAAAGAAAACCTCAGCAAGAAAAATTTATAGAATCGCAGAAAGGAGCAATTGATAAATTTGTTGTCAAAAGAGTTGAACAGTCTAGTGTGGATGTGGATCATGACATATTGCGTGAATCATTTAACAATGCCGAGAATACTGAAAACAATGTGGTTGAAAATAGTGTCAGTTTGAATGATAATGTTAGCAATGCATGTGCATCTAATGATGCAAATCTGAAGGCTCAGGAACAACCTAAGACTCATATAGACATATACGATCCTACAAATTGGGATAATCTTGATAATAAAACTAGGGATATTTTAGTTGATAAGGGGCCTACTAGAGATTTGAATATTGTATTCCCTAAGGATAACCTCTCAAGGCATTTTTCTTACTCTTATTATTCACGAAAGTTAAGTAATGGAGAGAACAAATGTCTTTAGTAGTTCGATGTGTTAACATGTCAAATAATGAAATAAAAATAGATGAATACTTTTTAGAGTTTTTGAAGGTAGATGATACTTCCGGATTAGGACTTACTAACGAGTTATTAAATGCGCTAAGATCACTTGATCTTAGTATTGAAGATATAAGGGGACAAGGTTATGACAATGGTTCTAACATGAAAGGGAAAAATAAAGGGGTGCAAAAGCGATTACTTGAAATAAATCCTAGAGCATTATATATGCCATGTGCTTGTCATAGTCTTAATCTCACACTTAGTGATATAGCACACTCTTGTGTTAAAGCTAAATCATTTTTTGGTGTTGTTCGAATATATGTATTGTTTTCAAGTTCTCCCAAAAGATGGAATATTTTACTTAATAACGTTCCAAGTTTAACTGTGAAATCTTTGTGTAACACGCGTTGGGAGAGTAGAATTAAAAGTGTCAAAGCAATTAGATTTCAAGCTCCTCAAATAAGGTCTGCTTTGTTAGAATTGTGCACATCTTGCGATGATGCCTTATCAACTAGCGAAGCGCAAAGTTTGGTGGGTGCACTTGAAAGTTTTGAATTTTACATGGTATGGTCATTTGGTATGATATCTTATTTACCATTAACATGGTGAGTAAGAAGTTACAATCTAAATCAATGTGCATTGACACTACGTTGGAGCATGTCGAAAATGTGATGACATATTTTAGCAAGTATAGAGAAGAGGGGTTTATTTCTTCTAGGAATGTTGCAAAAGATATTGCACTGGAGATGGATATTGAACCTGTCTATCAATCAAAGCGTCGTATCATTAGAAAAAGACAATTTGACGAAAATGATCATGTTGAAGAAAGGCATAGTCCTGAGGAATCCTTTAAAATTGATTATTTTTTTGTTATTATTGATATGGCAGCTACTTCTTTGAAGAACAGGTTTGAACAATTAACGACATTTGAAAGTATTTTTGGGTTTTTATATGACTCGAAAAAGTTGAGATTATTGAATGATAATGAGCTCAAAGAACGATGCTCTAATTTTCAGCGCACATTTTCTCATGAGAATTTGTCAGATATTAATGCAAATGATCTTTTTCTGAGTTGAAGGTGCTACAAGCTACATTGCCGAATCGTTTGATGTCAGCTTTAGAAATTCTTGAGTTTGTCAAAGTTGCTGATTGTTATCCAAATGTTTACATTGCTTATCGAATTCTTTTGACTGTACCAGTGACTGTAGCATCAGCGGAAAGGAGTTTTTCCAAGTTGAAGTTGTTGAAAACATACTTGAGATCGTCCATGTCACAACAAAGATTGAATGGACTTGCTATATTATGTATCGAGAGGAATATGTTGGATACTATTGATATGGATACCTTTATCCACGATTTTGCTTCTCGAAATGTTCGTCGTAATATTTTTATGTGATTATTTGCGTTATTTTGTGATTTTGACATGAATATTTACAATTTTCGTGTTCATACTATTTGTTCGTTTACTGCAACGAGAATAAAAAAAATCAAGCTATAGGGGCCTCGCTATTGTAGTTCGCCCCGGGCCTACAAATTGTTAGGACCGGCCCTGACGAACAACATACTGGGAAATGAAAATAATGATAATAAAGCTGTGAAAAATTATCCTTAACTCTCATCAAACGCGAGGTATCTGTTGCAGTTTTAATTCCTTACCTCTGCTCGTGCTGTGGCTTCCACTTAAGCTTCAGCAGCTTCGCAAATTCAGCCAAGTTCGACGGTCAGAGCTGCCTGCTCGCCTCGTGCCTTATCTGAATTATGTGCGGTCTTCTAAACGGCAAGGCTTCGTCGTCTCCTTCGAGCCTGACTTGTATGAGAATATGTGTAGGTGTGTCCCCCCCTTGATGCTTGGTCTGACCGTATAAATAGGTGTCCATCTTTCGACATATGAACGACAACAATTCCATTTTTTATAGATGTGTTTGGGTTCTTTTTTTCATTTTCCACTCGAAACATAAGAGCTGAAAATCCGTTTCTTTTGCACCTTCGAAGTCGCTCAGCACAAGCCTCTTTATTTCTTTTGTCTGCTTGAATATGTCGCTCACCACAAAGATGTTTTTGTCTGCTTTTCAGTATTGTCCAAGCCTTGCCAATGACCCCTTGGCCTAGTGGTTAAGGGGGAGGCCTCAAAGGTCATGTGGCTAGGAGGTCACGGGATCAAATCCCACCTCTCACATTTCCTTGAGAAGTCCCCATGGGCCTTAGGCCCATGACTATCGCTGTTGGGTGGGTTTGGGGCGCATTCACCTAACCCCGGGGATTAGGCCCACCTCTGGAGTGTGTGGCGGTTAGCCCATAGCCGGGCAGTGTGGGGATACCTCGGGACCGAAAAAAAAAAAAAAAAAAAAGTATTGTCCAAGCCTTCTTTTTTTGTGAAGTACTAATGCACTATGAATGAATCACGTACAACTAGCAAAGGAGGGCCCCTTCAATAATTGTGTCTTCAAGTTGCTCTTCTGTATGTGTTTTTGTTGAGATAATTATTTATCTGTCCGAAATTCATTTCTGAACCATTTTCCTCGGATATCTATAAATCAAGAAATATGCGCATTAGTGCAAAATACTTGAACAATTTCGGATAAATAACATCTGATAAATCATGTTTACGGATGCAAATTATTATTCTATTAACTATGCTCATGACTTTTAAGACATCGATGCATATTGCGCCAGTCTTTATATCCATCAACTCCAAGATTACTCATTCTACTCGTCATTTCATTAGTCTTGAACAATTTGCAACAGAAAACAAAAGATTCGATCCAATGAAAGAGAATATACCAGCCATCTTCTATCGATTTCCTCGCCGTTTGCCATTACTCGTGTAAAATGAATCGAATCGAAATGTCTATTGTTGTCGTCTTTCGGAAACGAAATATCCTCCATTCTTTTCGGACCCATTTCTACTAAATAATCTCTCATTTTCTGAGAGATGTTATTCCAATTTCCCGGATCCTCCAAATTAAAATTCAACTTCAATTCTTCTTCTTCTTCATTATGAAATTCATCTTGTTGTTGCTCATTTGATAGTCCCAAATTGATCTCTTCATTCTCTTCTATAATACCCTCGAGTACTAGCTCATTCACATCTTGATTATGTGGTTCATCGACGATCAAATCATCAGCCGCTTCATCTTTATCCACTGCGCTATTTGTACTAAAATATTTCATTATATCTCCTGCTTGACTTTGAGTTAGTGCTTCCGCCTTTCTTTTCTTTTTTCTCTTGTAATACCCCGATGTAGTAGACAATTATTATTTCTGATTCCCGTACCTAACAACAAAAACATAAACGGTAAGAAACTTGTCACACAACGCAGGTAATAGAAATGCCTCATGAATTAACTACTAAATTAGTAGCTCCGACCAGATATTGCAAAATAGTATAACCTAGCATGGGCTTGCAATATCGTATCACAATTCACACCCATGGTTATTTGTTGGCTACTCTCAAAGTCCAAAAGAAAGGAGACAACAAAACACAAACCAAACTTAAGTAAACGCAGGGAGATAAGAAAACATTCAACAAAAGAAAAGATGATCACACTTGGATTTGTATAAACTAGCCGAAAAGGAAGAAAACTTAGAATTGTTATGTGACTCACGTGCTTGTTTTGTGTGCCCCAACTACACCTTCGTAACTCCAAATTCCCGGATTTGTTACAGTCCCTCCTGTGATACTCCAACCTCCCCACGAATTGGTTATTCCTAAACGAGTCATGAAGGGTATAACGAACATACCTGTCTCCACATTGGATCAAGAACAGGGTCAGAAGGATAAAAAACTGCTAATTCATACAAAGCCATCGAGCCCGCCCAACCAGCAACCAGAGCTGTATGCATTATATGAACGGAAAGCAACCGGCCAGGATCATTCAATACAACGGTATGAACACGATACCAAGGCAAACCCATGGAAGTACCCCTTTATCAAAGAAAAATAGACACTTACGTAACTTTATTGCATTGCATTTGAAAAGACTATACTATCCTACGACCTCCCCTTTTTTGGATTAATTATTCTCAAATAATTCCAAAAAAAGATTTTTTCGATTTTCTGATGATTCCCGAAATCAATTCAACAAACTCCCACAACGTATTTTTTTTAGTGGCAGTATAAATACTCATGATAGATGAGTGAGCTATGTAGAAGGAAGAAAGAAAAGAAAATTCTCGTTGATGTGCATGTATCACAACTGAGAAAATAAAAGAATCTGCCAAGAAAGCAAATCCTCCTCTAGCAGTCTGTTATTATTCTATTTTTCCTTCCTCCTTGTTCGATCTCACACAAAAATAACTAACAAAATGGTATCAGAGCCGATGGTGTCATTGGAGCCATTAGAGCCGGCAGAGCCGATGATGATGCTGAAATTACAAGATGTTGGAATGTCACTCCCGCCAAAACTCACCGAAAGTAATTACGTACGGTGGAGCGCCGAAATGAAAGCTTTTCTGAAATCACAAGGCTTATGGGAAATAGTAGAAGATGGATATTCACCCGTACGACGGGGTATACAAGGTCGCAACGGAAGACGTTGTGAGCCTCCACCATAGAAAATGGTCTTGCGCTCCACGTCATCTTCGAGGCGATAGAGTTTAGCGGTGCCAGTGAGATAGGCGGAACGAGAAACGCCAAAGAAGCCTGAGAACTGTTGGAGAAAGCGTACAAAGACGCTGCCCAAGTGGAGCAAGTTCAGTCGCAAAATATCTTGGGCAAACTTGAGACGACGAAGGAGGACGAGAGGAACATTGAGGGCGAGAAGAGGTAGCTCGTGACGTGGAGAGCAAGCTTGATAAAGATCATGCTGAGCCGGTGGTTGAGAAGAAAGAAGTCGAACCACCACTAATTCTCGATACGGGAAAAGAAGAAGGCGAAACATCAAAGATGAAAGCCAATAACGATAAAGAGGAGGAAAAATATCCAAAGGCCGAGGAGCCCGTGGAAGAAAAAAAGAGAAAAGGAGCTCCAAGGAAGAGCTCGAGAAAGATGAGGCGTATGAAGAAACGCCGCCTCGACAACCTCCTGAGGAAGTCGAGGAAATCGACGCGAAGGCATTGGAGAATGCCGATGAGATAAAGAACATGATCGACGACGCCATGCATACGTTGTTGGACGAAGCTAAAGATATATTCCACGAGGCGAATGAGAAAGCCGCAGAGAAATACGACACGGTAGCAAGAATGGTGTTGATGCCGGAGAAGAGAAAAAGAAAGAAGCCAACTCCACAGCATCCTGAAAAAGCTGAGTGAGGAGAGATGCATGAGCGCGATGAGAAGGACGCGCACGAAGCTACGACGGAGGCGCTGCGAAAGACTGGCGAAGAAGTCAACAGAAGATCGGGGAACCTAATGAGGTCAGCCCTAAAGAGATGGAGCGCATTAACAAAGAAAAAGCGTGCCAGAAAGAAAAGGAGGTTAAGCAGTGGATCATGGCGAACAGCCTTGAGGCCTACATGAACAACTTGAAAAATCAAAGCAACGGGAAGTACAAGCTCGCCGAAAAATTGAAGATGGACGAGAAGGATGAGATCACAACGACGACCAAGGAGGTCCCCAAGCCGATGGGCGATAACCAAAATATGAAGGAAAAAGAGATCGACGAAAACTGCAAAGAAGTCGCGGAAAAGGTCGTAAATAATATCGGTATACTCGCGAGAAACGTGATGGAGCAATACAAAATTGTTCCCGTGAAGGTCATCAATGAGAAGAAGCCTGTTAAGGAGTACGAAAGGGTTCGACACGCCAAATGTTGGCGATGAGACGACGAGCCTGCTGACGGGCTACATCACGAGGATGAAAAAAGAAAAGAAAAATTATTATCAGCGATAAGAAACTGATGATTTCTGGGTCGTTGAGATTCGACAATAATATATTATTTATGCAGGAACTGTTCAAGAAGAATATGTTAGAAGAAACTAGCCAAAAGGCGAAGGTGTCCAAGAAGGAAGGTTGACGGTAGAGCAAGAACGATAAAGCAGACGGACAACGAAAGCACGTATTGACGGTGAAAAAGCATATAAGGCAGCTCGAGAAGTAAGTATTGAAGCGAAGTGTTCGAAGGCATTGAAAGACGGCAAGTTGCGAGCCGCGACGTACGACAGACGAAAGTGGGTCAAATTTAAAGAGCGGTGAAAGACAGAAATGCTTTAAACGGTCCCATCTCTAATGAAATTAAGGAGTTGAAAGTTTCTCTCTCCTTCCCCTTTCTCTCCCTTCTCACTAAAACAAAACCCTACCTCTTCTTCCATACGCCGCCACCCTTTCCCCCTCCTCCCCTCCTCGCCCACCTCCATTAATGGAGGTAGGAGGAACATGGAGGTAGGGGGAGCTCTCTTCTTTTGTTTTCTTCTCTGTTTTCTTCTTTTTTCTTCCAAAAAAAATGAAAAAAGAAATTGAAAGACCACCACCGCCGTCCACCGCCCGCCTCCACCTCCCCCTGCGTCAGCCACCATTCCGAGCCCGTCCGCCTCCGCCTACGTCAGCCACCACCGAGCCCATCCGCCTCGACAGCCGCACCCGACACCGGTTCACAAGCCCCACCCTTTTCACCCCGCCCGCCTTTGCCGTCGACAGCTGCTGTCGCCACCTCCTCCACCTGCCGCCGTTGCCAGCCGCCTCCGCTACTGCCTCCTCTGCCACAGTCCCACATCTCACTATCTTCCACCTGCGAGTCTCCCGTGTGGAGCTCGCTTCTCCTCGCCATTAGGCCAAGAGCTTTTTCTCCCGTTGTGGAGACACTTCTCCCTTTGTGGAGCCTCTTCCGATGAAGATGATGGTCTCGAATCGGTTGGACAAAGATAATGTAGAGTATTATAGATTTGGATTAATAGCCTTTTGTGGTATGTTCTATAGATCTTTGGTCCAAGTTCGGGTTTATTTCGTTTTTTATCGGCTTTTGTTTCTGTTTTTTGTGGTGTGTTGCTCCGTGTGAGCCTTCTTTTCTCTACCGGATACTGTGTCACCGGAGAGACCCGTTGGCTATTTAGCCCCTGTATCTTTGTATATTAATGAAAGCAATCGTTTCCGAAAAAAAAAAAGACAGAAATGCTTTGAGATTAAGGGGGGAATTTGTTGACTAATCTCAAAGTCCAAAAGAAAGGAGACAACAAAACACAAACCAAACTTAAGTAAAAGCAGGGAGACAAGAAAACATTCAACAAAAGAAAAGATGATCACACTTGGATTTGTATAAACTAGCCGAAAAGGAAGAAAAATATAAAAGGAAGAAAACTTATAATTGTTATGTGACTCACGTGCTTGTTTTGTAGTGGCAGTATAAATACTCATGATAGATGAGTGAGCTATGTAGAAGTAAGAAAGAAAAGAAAATTCTCGTTGATGTGCATGTATCACAACTGAGAAAATAAAAGAATCTACCAAGAAAGCAAATCCTCCTCTAGCAGTCTGTTATTATTCTATTTTTCCTTCCTCCTTGTTCCATCTCACACAAAAATAACTAACATTATTTGATAACATTTTCGAAGAGGTGAAAAAAAAAATTGCCTTTTCCGCCAATCAAATCAATTAATAAGAAAGAGCATAAATATACGTAAGCACAGTCTATGCCTAAGCTCAGTCCCAGATGAAAGCAGAGAGATATTATTGAACCAGAAGCCCTTCGTCTGCGAACTTTTTCTCACCACGTTTTCCTCTTTCCCCTAAATTGAAAGCTTTAATGTATTTTTCTTGGGCTGAACTTTTTATTAATACAATGTTTGGGCTGCTTTTGTTCCAACTCAAGGCCCATCTATATTAATAAACACTCCACTTAACGTTTCCACCCATTTACATATATCTATTTTGCTTTTTTTTTTTTTAAACTGTAAACAACTTTATATATATAAATTTGGGCCCCTTCCCACGTTGGGCCCGAGGCGGCCGCCTCACAGGCCTTATATAAGCTACGGGCCTATTGAGAGTGGGTATAAAAACATTACCCGGGTCGGATAAGAGGTCTCGAGTTTGGGTTTAAACACGAGCGTTATTTTGTACGGTATAATATTCTCACATATAGTAGAATTATTGTCTCTCCGTGGATATAGGCGGTATCGGCCAAACCATGTAAAAATCTCGGTGTTCGACTTTAATTAATATCCTGAAACTGTCGCACGGTCCAAATACAACTATTGCTGGCCCGGAATTAATATTACCGCTCAACCCCAACAAGTGGTATCAGAGCCTAACCCTGCTGCTATTCTGAGTATGCTCTGTGGTTGCAGCTGTGCCTGAACTTCACCATCAGAAAAGATATCAGAAGGGATTATCGATCGGGGGTGCCAGTGTCAGACCCAGATTGAATGAGGTGATGCCTTGTGGTAGCAATAATGGTATAAGATGGTTATCGTTGATGGGATGCTCGGTGTCGAGTGGAGCTTGTGCGGCGGTAGAGTTTTGGCGAGTTATGGCAATACAGCTGTGAGGCATGTCGCTAGCCTTTCCTGGGAATTATCTGATCAGTACTATTTGGGTCGGGCTGTTGAATCTCTGCAAGGATAATAGCGACGGGTGACAGCAAAGTGCGACAGTACGCAGGTGCGGGAGGTTTCACTCCGCGGCAGAGAAGAGTGAAGGATGTGCTCATTTGTCAAGGCTGGGTGATAAGCTTTGATGGGAGACGAGAAAGTCGGAGTAAATGACGGAAATTTTGGGGTCAAGATGTGTCGAAAGAGAAAGATGTAAGGCCCTTTAACGTCTTACATTTCTTCCTGACTTGGATGATAATTTGGTCACAACCATCTCGTACGAGCCAGTGAAGGCAGTGGATGGTGGAGTCAACTCTTTTGGAGCAAGAAAAGAGAAGGCGGTCAAATTATGGTGATAGTCGGGTGTTGGCTATACATGGGTCGTAGATGAAGGTGATACGCCAGGGGATTTGGAGATAACAGCAGGTCGAAATCCAGGTGGTGGGAAGGGCATGTGATGCTACAAGTGTGTTGAGCCGAGACACATCAGTAGAAACGGTCCGACTTGGAGGAAGGACAAGCGGCTAGGAAAATTCCACATGCGGGTAGCACACGGTTCATCTTGGAGACGTTCTCACAATCTCTAATGATGGCGCTCGTTTTAAGGAAGAAGGATATTAAATTCGGGTTTGCCCAAGAGAAAATTTTGATGCGTTCCGGAAAATGCGAATGGTTTTTTTCGATCTCCATGGGCCGATGGATATTGCTGTGTTGTTTGGTGTGTTGGAACTGGGAAGATCAAAATGATTGACGGAGCGGTACGCTTTTTGGATGGTGTGACGTTGTCTCAAAGTTGCGTAGAATTTAATATTCTTGAGCCAGTCAGATTCCAGGGCTACGGAGTTTTCATAGCAGGGGGAGTCTGACAAATTACACATGGTGGAAATGATCCTACCAAAGGGAAAAGAGTGCAAAGGTTTTGTATCGTCTCGACGTGAGTATGGTATATAATACTCAGACTTCGATGGTTCACGAAAATCGCGCGCGTGGTATAAAGGCAGACGATGGTGAGAAGGAAAATCCTGTTGGGGAAGGGGTTGCATCGAAGTCCATCTTTGGGAATCGACGGGTCGAGTCGGTTCAACATAGCTGCGCATAAGATTGGCCGCTGAATGAATCAAGTGGGGTAGGATCGGAATTCTTGATTCGGATTATGTGTAGGTGCTATAATGAAGGCTAATGGATATTCGTGGTATTTACGAACGAGTTACTCTCATTCTCGGATTCGCTGGAGTGCTCTCTAAAGAAGACGCAAATGTTAAAAATGGGGGAGACTTGTTGACTTTTCAACATCGAAGAAGCAAAATTGGAGATCTCTTTTCTTACGACTTTTGCAATGACACAACTTGTTTCGTTTCTTAGCTCATGGTGTTGCCTATATATAGGCTTGTGCTGATGGTGTAAAATCTCACACCAAAATTGAGAGAAATAGAGAGCGAGTGAGGGAGAGAGAAAATGAAAGAGAAAAAGAAAAAGAAAAAAAGAGAAATCTTGTCCGGACGGATAAGAGTGAGAGCGGGTGTAGTTTTTACTAGGTAATTGAGAGTTGGTATAAAAACATTACCCGGGTCGGGTAAGGGGTCTCGAATTTTGGTTTAAACATGAGCGTTATTTTGTACGGTGTAATATTCTCAGATATAGTAAAACTATTGTCTCTCCGTGGATGTAGGCAGTATTGGCTGAACCACGTAAAAATGTCCGTATTCTTTCGCTGTCATTTCGGTTTTAATTAATATCCTGATAAACTGTCGCGGTGTCCAAATACAACTACCGCTGGCCCGGAATTAATATTACCGCTCAGCCCCAACATATCGATGTCCACGTAGTTTTACAGATTGGAAATTTTCACCATTGTCATATGAACTGCGAAAAGTTTCTCCTAAATAGTTAGAAAAACGCGGAATTTGCAAGTTCGTTAAAGTAAATGTTTCTTTGTGCAATTAATTTGAAGTTGTAATTTGTTACTAATACGTGTTTTGGAATTTAGCGGAGTTTTTTTCCTATAGTCGAACTCATTTTACTTTTCAAAATTTTCCCAATATTGACCATTGATAATTTATTACCGATTTTCTGTTTCTGAGTTGTTAATTTATTTATGCAGATGTTTATCCTTGGCAATTGGCATTGACTGAACTAAGTTTCAAGAATTATGAGCAGAAAAACTCCCATTCACCTTATATACATGGTCTGCAGAAATTTCACAGGCTTAGGAAAAAAGAAGAGACGTAAAAATGTACAAAGGACGCTTTAAAATCAACCAATAACCACATATTTTACAGACACACGCCTAAGAACAACATAGTATCGAAAGCCCAGACAAACTCTTGGGACATAGATTAGATACATATACTTGGGACATTTGTGTTAAAGACAATCTTGAATGACCTTGGACCTTTTACATTATCATATATAACAACAGGTCTAAATAATATACAACAACATCGAGATAGTTATTTGCTTTTAGAAAGGCGGGAAAAACCAACCAATAGTCAGACCAACCAAAAATCCAGTACCGACAAGGCTCATACCGACAGCAAAAGCAATTGCACATTTTCTTACAGAGCGTTTAGGTCGTCCATGGTTCTTTTTTGAGCCTGCCTTTTGATGATTCTTCCTTGTTGTGTTGCCTTTTGTACGAGGCCAACTTGAGAATTTTGGAGTGGTAAGAGATTTGGCATGACCGTTGCTCTTGAGCGTAAGGCATATCGTCTCAAGTTGCAATAAACGAAGCCATTGTCTATAAGCAAAGAGGCAAGAAGCTTGTTGGAAAAAGATATGTGATCCTTTTCGTCGCAAGCTACTTGGGCTAATTTTTCAGCCTCTCTAGCACGTGTTTGGGAATGGCACAGTGCTTCTAACAGCTGGGCTCTGTGAGGTTACCACTCGTTGGTTCAGAGGTATCCGATGAAGATGATGATAACACCTTGGCTGGATTGAACCTATTGCTGCTGCAGAGGCGAAAACAAGATTGCAGAAACCTTACAGGTTTTGCTGAATGAAGAAGTTTACCTCTTTTATAAGTGCAATTTTTATTTTTGAAATTGAAAAAAATACCTGGAAGTTCCTTTAGGCTCATATTCCAGGCACTGTGCAAGTCCTTTCTTTTCAACCATGGTTTAAACTACCGAAGTACCATTTTCTTCACTTGTCATCTGTGTGGGAAATATTTGTGTGTGTGACTGAAGGGAGATTCCCACGAGAGATACTTGTTTCTTCGATGTTTAAATGTTCAACTTGATGAAATCGAGGTAGATCTCTATCTGATGACACCTTTTCTGCAAGACCGGACTTACCAATGAGGTGAGCCCTTTGAGAAACATTCAACCCTACATCGTTTTTATCAGCTGTTTGCCACCACGGTTCTATTCTTATGTTCGATCCAATCCAAATCAGATGAAAGCTTCTCTGACATTTCAACAGGGACAGACCCGAATTATTCGAAAGCCATAGAGTAGGCATTTGAGAGAAGATGGTCATCGCTCATCATATAGCTAACTTTCTGCAACGAGTACGAAGAATCATGTTTGGAAAAAGAAGCATAATATTCATCAATGAGTTGCTTCTCTATGTTTTCTTCTTCATATGGCTTAACGTCACTCGAATTCACCTGCTTCACCTCTGCCTCCGACAAATTCAGTTCATCATGAGATGAAACAAGTCCATGATTGTTCAACCACCATTTTGCACTGTGAACAAAGTTTGGGCTTGAACAGTCGCCTTTACAAGACTTTGCCCGTGGATGAAAAAGTACGATTTGTATACCGAATCACTAAATTTTCCACCAGATTCTGAGGTCAACGCAGACATGGAGCGTATACTCAGCACCAAAAGTTACTACAACATTCAAAGCAATAAGAAATTCAGCAGGCTGTGGTCACATAATTTTTCATCTTCATCTTCAATGTCATCTTCGCCGAGAGCTTGATCTGGATAACAAGTATGGGTTAGGCCTGTATTCCAAAAAAGAACAAAAAAACGAAGATGCAAAAAAACACGAAAATCATTGGAAAGATCCAAAATTTTAAGCTGCCGCCGATCTGAAGCTCGCACTAAAACTTTCCGGGAAACAAAAGTCACGCCAAACTCCTATACCAACCGATCACCGCCAATTTCGTAGTGATAAGCAACAAAAGACGGTCAACTGAATTCAGTTACACAATCAAGTCGATGGAAGATCAATCCGTACCCTTAACACGTAGCTAAAAACAATGTCAAAGAAGAGAAAATCAAATGCAAAAGAAACCTGATCGAAACAACCTTCGATGAATCCTCGTCCTGCAGAATAGGAAGAATAGTAAAAATGAACGGAATTGTGCTGGAGTGAAGTCTCGCAATCAGCAACAGATAACGATTGGATTCAATTAGATCTTTTTATTTTCCTACTCTTTTTCTTTTTGGTTACTTCAGTTTGCTTCAGCGCGCACACTTGCTAAGTTATAAGTCGCTCGTTTCAGAACGACGATAAGTTGGAATGTCGTTAATCTTTTTTTTTTTCAAACGAAAGTAATTTGATTTCACTGGCAAAAACGTTTTACAAACGGCTAAAGAGCCAATGAGATGCTCCTTGTAACATTGCAACATTAAGGAGGCATCAAACCACTCATCAATGAGTAAAACGAATAAGAGGTGAAGTACAAAAGAAAACTTGGAAAATAACAAAAGCTAAAGCCAAAACTTCCCTTGATCTCCTCTCCAACATTTTGCAAATCCAATAATAGCTTTTGAAACTGATTTACCTGCTCCTCAATGGCAGATTCATCACTCATTTGGAACCGATAGAGAGCTTGCTTGAGGTAGAGCCGTCTAGCCAACGATTTGGCCATGTAGAGTGCTTCCAATTTCTTCCATAGTTCCTCCGCCGAGGTCTCCGAAGACACCTTACGAAGAACATTATCCGAGAGGCAGAGGATCATGGCCGAGAACGCTTTCTCCTTCATCTTCTTCTTTTGATCCGCGGTTAAGGTCGAGGGCTCCATTTCGGCATCCGGTTTCAAGGCTTCCTCCAAGCCTTTCTCCACGAGCACGGCCTTCATTTTGAGCTTCCACAGCCCAAAATCATTAGCTCCATTGAACACCTCCATCTCGAGCTTGGTCATCGTGGCCATTTCCCGGGGATCCGAGCTCTCGTCCACGCTCACCGCACCACTTTTTGATTTATGACCACCGATCGACTCGGAATTGACCTGTGTTTATGCGTGTGCGAATTGATCTAGCCTAATCGAGCAATCGCAGCTCAATTCGATCTGAAAACGCAGCTCAAAACACAGAAAAATGAAAACAGCATTTTACGTGGTTCGGCAAAGTTTGCCTACGTCCACGGACCAACAGAGCTTTCTATTCACTTGATCACCAACACAAGTTTTACAGTACTCCACGCCTACTATAAAACCCTAGTTGACAACTCTCTCTAATTCTCACTCTAGAGAAAGTTACAAGCTCTCAAAGTCAACTAGCTGAAACTTGATTTCTGGTATTTATAACAGAGCTCTCAGCTCGTTATTCTGCTCCATGCATCAGCGGCTTGTACCTTGGGCATAACAGCTTATACATCACGCCAGCCTCTCTTCTGTAAGTTGCTAGGCGACTTTATAAGTGAAATGGCAACATTTCACTTCAGCCATCCGATCTATCTTGGCACCCGATCCAACGCTCCATATTCAAAGCTCACAGTTGAACATCAGCCACTAGATCTGGCGCAAACCATCCAACAGCTCACATTTAATCTGGGAACTTGACGATTTTCTCACAGCAGATCCACTCTCATTTCAGCTGTGATCATTTAGGCAGCTTTCCGACCAATTCCCGGCTTGTTTCAGGCGAGTTTAGGATCGTATTTCCCAACAAAATCTGCACAATGATTAGCTTCAACTTCCAAGACTTGGGGACTTGAGAACGTGTGCTCCATCTTCTTACCAGCACGCACTACACACAGTGAGAAAAGGAAAGAGAAAAATGACCGGCCCATAAGTCAACGCCACGAAGATACGGTGAGGATCGGCACGTCGTTCCAAGCCAGAGAAAGAAACGCCGCCGCCGCCGTCGCCTGGCTAGAAGACTCGACAACCTCGTACATGTCGCTGTAGTTATAGTTCCACAGCAAAATCTTGGCCTGGCTCAGTGCGTAATGGCTTAGGTTCAACGGCTCGAAACCAGCATCTTCCATGATAGATCGCCACGTGTCCTTGTCCTCCGTCCTTCCCACGCCGTCGTGCCCCACCGCGCCTACGATCTTCCTCCCCAACAAGAGCCTTTCTATCAGAATCCGCTCCGGCGAGTCTCTGGGTAGTTTAGGGTCGAGGGATTCAAACACGGCGGTGTAGTACTTTAGGGCTTTCTTGAAACGGGTCAAGAAAGTGACCCTGTTAGAGCCCAGCTCGTACTCGCCCAAGGTGACGGCGGATGGGTTCAGTTCTTTGGCGAGCTTGAGGACTGAGCCGACGCCGCGTTGGGGTGTTTTGCCCAAAAGGGTGTGAAGCTGAAGCATGAAGTTGCAGACGATTGTCTCGTCTGGGTCGACCCGGAAACTCGATCGGGTCAGGTTCTCGACACTTGTTAGAATCGGGTCGAACTCTAGTGTTAGGTTCAGTAGTTTGGCGAATTCTCTCAAGCGATTTCCAGTGGCGAGGAGAGAGGTTCGAGGGTTGCTTCCGAGGACAAGAGCGGGTATGCCGGAGATCCGAATTCTTTCGGGTTTCCCACCGGGTCGGGTCGCCATAGCCTGCAAGAACGCGGCCCACTGAACGCCGTGCACGATACCGAAATCGACGATGTGGATTTTATGGGACTTTTCCGTCGCTTCGAGGATCGCTTGATTTGCCGTCAGGTGAGCGAATTTGTAGTACGGACACGCCTCGTAGAGCGCCTTGTAAGCTGCCGTGAGCTCCTCCGGCGTGGCCTCGGGCTTCGAGGGTTTCTCCGGCGAGATTCTGTGCTCCAAGGCTTCGCAGAAGTAGTACGAAACTCTCTGCAGCGGATCTCCGTGCGGCGGCGGAAGTGCTTCTCTCAGTCTTTTCGTCGAACACCTAGCGCTCGCCAAATCGGACTCGGCTAGCCCAGCGCAATCCATCAACGCCTTGATGATCGGCTCCGGCGAAGAAACAGACACGGAAACAGCTGCCTCAGCATGGTCCGGCGAGCTCGCCGAAGCAGCAGCCACAGTCATCAATACGACGGCGTCCTTCGCAGAACTAGCCGTTACAGCAGGCGTGACCCAGGGAACCGCGGGTTCTTCGAACGCGACTCGATTCAGATCCGACGGACACACCGGCGAGGAGACGATGTTCAGCTCCGACGAGCAGTACAGAGCGTTGAGATCGCCGCCTATGAAGCTGTCCATCCACTCGTCGGAGTCAAGCTCAGCAAACGAGTAGTGAGGAGGGGTCGAATGGTGCTGGAGATCCGGGAAGTGGAAGGACGGATCGGACTCGGATTCGAATCCCGGGAACGGGTCGGGTAAGCCGCCGTGGGCGGCGGCGAAGTGGAGGTCTTGCTGCTGCTGCTGCTTCTGATTGATGAGCTGCTGGGCTATGGCCATTAGGTTTCCGCTTTCCGTACACATGTACGCCATTGTCTTAACTTAACTGAAGCTTCTTCTATGTACTAATAAGGCTTGTTTGTGGCTTCTCTATTGAGAGAGAGAGAGAGAGAGAGAGAGAGAGAGAGAGAGAGAGGCTACTGATCAGTGACCGGTGAGATTGGAAGTGATGACGATTGAGGAGTTGACTAAATATTTCTATGAAAATAACAACAATTATAAATTACTACGAAGCGTTTGAACGTAAATCAAACGTGAACACAAATAGTAAATGTTAACATCAAGATTACGTGCCCAATTGAGTAAGTTGGGTTGACATCTTGTGATAAGAGTCATGAATTCGAATGCACTCGAATTCCTTTACTATTGCAGTCTTTGTTATCTTTGGATGATTTTAGGTTCCATTGAAAATCAGGATTGTAGTATAGCTGTATAAACTTGGGACGAAGCAAAGCAAATCGATCTCCCACTGTAAGTTGGGGGATTTTTAAGTAAATGGCATTAGATCGTGGTCAACGTAAAAAAAGTAGCCTCTAAATGAAAAATAACTTTAATGCCCTTGTTAATCTGTGTCCAAAAAAATGCGGGGTCCCATAGTACATAGCACGGGTCCCCTAAGCAGTGGACCAGTGCTACGATGCAGGAGACCCGCCCATCCTGTGCAGCAAATGAGCGGGATACCTGTTAGCATGCGCCGGACACCTGCTATATAGCACGGGTCCCCTGCCCAGCATGAGCGGGTCTCCTGCCGCCGCAGTAGGCACAGGAGACCCGCCCATGCTGTACGGGGGCCCATGCTATGTTGCAGGAGACCCGCCCATGCTGTGTAGCAATGGACGGGACCCCTGCCAGCATGCACAAGACCCCTGCTATATAGCACGGGTCCTCTGCCCAGCATGGGCGGGTCTCCTGCCGCAGTAGGACAGGAGACCCACCCATGCTGCAGGGGGCTCGTGCTATGCTGCAGGGGGCCCGTGCTATGTTGTGCAGCAAATGGGCGGAACCGCTGCTAGCATGCGCGGGACCCCTGCTATATAGCACACAACCCACCCACCAACTCCAACGCGGTTCCGATTTAACATATTGATTTTTACTGTGGAAAAAAAACACCCTGTAAAAAGACGAAAATACCCTTAAATTGAAGGCTACTTTTGAAAGGGAAAATCGAGGAGACTATTTTTTTAAGTTGACTCTAGTCAAAGGCTAGTTTTTAAAAAGACCCGTAAGTTGGGATTGTCCCATAATTAATACTATGAGTGGACAGTAAAATTAATCCATTTAAGTTTTAAAACTCCTCTTAAATTTAAATACTCATCGAATTATTTCTTCCACTTTAGTACCTATTTGAAAATTTCTTCATGTTTAGTAACTAAAATGGTGTTTTAAGCGTTAAAAAGACGAAAATACTACTGTCTCACACATAAAAAAAAAAAAAAAAAAAAACTGAGTCAATTATTTCACATGAATTTTACCAACAAAACTTGTTATTACCAATAAAATTGGAATTATACCATAAATTGGTAGAAATTATACCAATTGTTTCCGATATTATACTAATAAACAATGTTATTAGTGTTATATTGCAAAATTGAACATTTTACCAACTGATTATTGCTATTATACGAGATATTGCAAAAATTGTACCATCTATTTCGTTATCATACCAATAAATAACGGTATTTTAATTTTATAGCAAAATTGGACATTATACCAACTAATTTTTGCAATTATACCAGAAATTGTGGAAATTATACCAAATATGTTTGTTATTATATCAATAAATAACGTTTTAATTTTTTTGCAGCAAAATTGAACATCATACCAACTAATATTTGCAAATATACCATAAATTGTGGAAATTATACCATCTATTTTTGGTATTATACCGATAACGTTAATTTAATTTTATACAACAAAATTGAACTTTATACCAACTAAGTTTTGCAAATATACCATAAATTGTCGAAATTACGCCATCTATTTTCGTTATTATACCATCTATTTTTGTTTTATACCAATAAGTAAAGTTCTTTAAATTTTATACAGCAAATTGGACATTAATTATGATGGTATGATAACGATAAACGTTGGTATAATTTCAAATTTAACATTATTCTGTTGGTAATTAGATATAACAGTGAATATAATAATCAAAACAGTTTGTATGATATCCAATTAATGTCAGGAAAAGTATATTCGTCCGTTCACTATTTAAGGCATTAAATGCACAACTTTTTCGCAGATTGATACTAAACATGAAGAATTTTTGCTAGAGTTACTGAAGAGGAAGTTTAAACTTCGAAAGGACTGATAAGGAATTTCCCAAATTAATTTGGAATCATGGTTGTTTCAAAAATCAGAGTATGTGTCGTAGCTCTCTAGATATCTGTCAATGAGATTTTAACTGTATTTAGTTGGAGTATGAGATTTATAGATGTGGCATCACACCTTTGAATTTGTATTAAAAGGTGCACATTATTTTTACGTGAATTATCAATTTAGTTGTAAAATTACACAATAAACTCAGGTGGTGTTTGTTTTGGGGTGATCCTCCAAAATCACTGTGATCCTCTTGTCACTTTATGTTAGGATCGTGGACCGAGTATTAGAGGGGGTGAATAACACCGGTCACCAATTTTTGCTCATAAGTGGGTTTCACGTCCGGTTAGAGAGTGAAACCGGTTTCCAATCTTCAATCAAACCCAAGTGTGGAATATTTATGG